>BQNB010011902.1:0-36803 GCA_026074375.1 Tanacetum coccineum
TGTGTTTTTATAATCCCCTATCCGGCCATGAATGTATATGTATAGAAAATTTTATTATTTTTTAGTATTGGGTATAATTATGGGTATTTGGTTGAGTATAGATAAGTATTGGTGCTTCCGGGTATGCCTAAATGTATTTAATTGCGAAACGTAGACACTTTACGTAACCAATAAAAATAAAATGTGCAAAGTTGATTATTACTTACGTACAAATCATGCCCGTTTACGTTGAATGACAATTTTTAGCTTACACGATTTAACTTAACGATAATAAATTAAAAGCAACGCGTACAAGACTAAAAATAAATAGTGAGATAAATGACATCGTACAATGGCCTAAAACACGAGGTGTTATAGTCTTCCCCCGTTAAATGAGCCTTGTCCTCAAGGCTTAAGACGTGACACTTGACGACGGTGCGGTCTTTGTGAAGAGGTGCGGATACTTCTTCCGGAATTGGTCTTCACGTTCCCATGTGAATTCAAGACCTCTCCTAGAGTTCCATCAAACCTTGACAATCGGGACACGGCTTTACCTTAACTGTTTAACTTCACGGTCCATGATTTCTACTGGTTCCTCAACAAAATGAAGCTTGTCATAAATATGGAGTCCATCCAACGGAACGGCTAATGGTTCGTTGGCATAGCACTTCTTCAAGTTGGATACATGAAACGTATTGTGAACCCTGCTCAGCTCTTGAGGAAGCTCAAGCTTGTAAGCAACGGCTCCAACTTTCTCCAACACCTTGAAAGGTCCAAGATATCTGGGGTTTAGCTTCCCCCGTTTGCCAAAATGTACTACTCCTTTCTAAGACGAAACCTTAAGCATAACTTTATCTCCAACTTGAAACTCCATTGGCTTACGCTTTAAATTGGCATAACTCTTTTGTCGATCACGAGTGGCTTGCATTCTTTGCTTGATCTGGATGATCTTCTCAGTTGTTTCCTGAACCATTTCTGGACCGGTGAGTTGAACTTCTCTAACCTCGGCCCAACAAACAGGTAAACGACACTTTCGACCGTAAAGTGCTTCAAATGGTGCAACCTTGATGCTAGCGTGATAACTATTGTTATATGAAAACTCGACCAATGGCAAATGTTTAACCCAACCATTTCCAAAGTTGATCACACAAGCATGTAGCATATCCTCGAGAGTTTATATAGTCCTCTCGCTTTGTCCGTCAGTTTGTGGGTGGTATGCAGTACTCATATCCAAGTTTGTACCCAAGGCCTTCTGAAGTGACCTCCAGAAATTCGATGCGAATCTGGGGTCGCGATCACAAATGATTGAGATACGTATTCCATACCTCGTGACTACCTCTTTCAGGTACATTCTTGCCAACTTTTCCATGGGATCAGTTTCCCTCATTGGTACGAAGATTGCAGATTTAGTAAGTCGGTCAACAATCACCCAAATGGTGTCATAACCTTGTGACGACTTAGGAAGCTTCGTGATAAAATCCATAGTAATATTATCCCACTTCCATTGAGGTATCTCGGGTTGTACCAACAAACCCGATGGCCTTTGATGTTCAGCCTTGACCTTAGCACAAGTCAAACATTTGCTAACATAGGTGGCGATGTCGGCCTTCATATTGAGCCACCAATATAGTTTCTTCATGTCTTGATACATCTTGTCAGAACCTGGATGGATAGAATATTTGGACTTGTGGGACTCATGCATGATCACGGTCCTTAGATCACCATAACATAGAAACCAACTCCTGCCATTTAAGCATAAAGTTTCATCCACACGGGGTTCTAACTTTTCCGTTCTAAGTTTCTCCGGATCCTTTGAATTTTCAATCAACATACCTCTAACATCTTCATTCTTGATGTTCTCTGGTTTTCGTGCTTCAGTCTGAGCATTCAAGATCTGTTTAGGAAGATCCAAGCCAATAGTCATAACTAAGGCTCGAACTCTTAATGGTTTATTTCGTTCTTTCCTGCTCAAGGCATCAGCAACAACATTTTCCTTTCCCGGGTGATAACGAATCTCACAATCGTAATCACTGAGCAATTCTAACCAATGACGTTGCCTCATGTTCAAGTCCTTTTGGTCAAGAATGTGTTGTAAACTCTTGTGATCTATAAGCACCGTACACTTGGTTCCATACAGATAGTGCCTCCAAATCTTTAGAGCAAACACCACTGCACCAAGTTCCAAATCATGAGTCATATAGTTCTTCTCATGAATCTTTAATTGGCGTGATGCATAAGCAATCACCTTCTCTCTTTGCATCAACACAGCGCCCAAACCTTTGATTGAAGCATCGCGGTATGCGATAAAATCTTCGCTTCCTTCAGGTAAAGCCAGAATTGGTGCACTACACAACTTCTGCTTTAGCAGTTGAAAAGCTGCTTCTTGTTTGTCGCCCCAAACAAACTTAACCTTCTTCTGAGTAAGCTTAGTCATTGACTTGGCGATCTTCAAAAATCCTTCGATGAATCTTCGGTAATACCCAGCAAGACCTAAAAATTACCGAATCTCCGTTGGCGTTTTAGGAGATGCCCAATATTTTATGGATTCGATCTTGGCGGGATCCACGTGAATGCCTTGACTATCAATCACGTGGCCGAGAAATTGTACATTGGGAAGCCAAAATTCGCATTTAGAGAATTTAGCGTACAACCCCTCTTTCTTAAGCAATTCCAAAATTGCCTTAAGATGTTCTTCGTGTTCCTTCTTGTTTTTGGAGTAGATGAGTATATCGTCAATAAATACAATCACAAACTTATCCAAATATGGCTTGCACACCCTATTCATGAGATCCATAAATACCGTTGGTGCGTTCATCAAACCAAATGGCATAACTTGGAACTCTTAATGACCATATCGAGTTCTGAATGCCGTCTTCGAAATATCTTCTTCACGTACCTGAAGTTGGTGATAACCTGATCGCAAGTACATCTTAGAATAAACACTGGATCCTTGTAGTTGATCAAATAAATCGTCGATCCTTGAGAGTGGATAACGATTCTTCACCGTTAGCTTGTTCAGCTCTCTGTAGTCGATGCACATTCGAAATGATCCATCCTTCTTTTTGACAAACAAGACCGGAGCTCCCCAAGGTGAGGAACTGGGTCTTATGAAGCCCTTGTCAGAAAGTTCTTGGAGTTGGTCTGACAATTCCTTCATTTCGGACGGGGCCAATCGATAAGGTGCCCGTGCTACAGGTGCAGCACCAGGTATCAAATCGATTTGGAATTCCACTTGTCGAGTCGGTGGAAGACCAAGCAAGTCCTCAGGAAATACTTCAGGAAAATCTTGAACGGTCGGTACGTCCTCAAGTTTCTTCTTCTCCGACTTGTCTTCAGTCTCTTTTGTAGTAACATGTGCCAAAAAGATAGGAAATCCTTTTAGCATGTACTTCTGCATTTTAGTGCACGAGATGATGTTCAAACGAGTCTCGTTTCCCCGGTCGCTTCCGTCACCACGAACAATCAATGTTTCATTTCCCTAGGGAATACGAATGATTTTCTCGGCACAAATAATTACAGCTTGGTACTTTGCCAACCAATCCATACCGATTATGAAGTCGAGACTACCAAGTTCTACGAGCATTAAGTCTATGTTGAATGGGTGATTTAAGAAATTTAATGTACAACCCTGAATGATTGCGTTTAACCCAATAATTCTCCCATAGCTAGTTCAACATCATAATAATGATCTAAGGTATATGGTGTGATATCAATTTGGGAGCTAAATGCAGTAGACACAAAGCTTCTATCGGCACTAGTATCAAATAAAACAGAAGCATAGCAGTTGTTTAGAAGGAACGTACCCGTAACGACGTTTGAGTCTGGGTTTGTCCCTGCACGGCCTACCACATACACTTTTGCTGGAGCATTGTAATTTCCAATTGGGTTACCACGGTTGTTATTTTTCAGCTTTGGACAATCCCTCTTGAAATGTCCATGGGCTCCACATTCATAACAAGTAGGTTCCTGACCTGCCTCAGTGCCCCTCTGATTGTTACTAGCATTAGTATTTGCAGGACTCCTATAGTCGCAGGCCAGATGGCCAACTCTGTTGCACTTGTGGCATTTGGGAGCACATGGACCATCGTGGTGATAGTTGCATTTAAGACACAGAGGTTTAGATCCTCCATAAGGTTTCTTCTCACCAGATCCTGTAGTGTAGGCCCGTCTAGTGTTCTGCCTCTTGTTTTGTTGTTGTTGTTGTTGTTGTTGGTTATCATCTTGCTTTCTTTTGTTCTCTGTCTGACGTTCAACAAAAGTACGGATTTTCTTATCCATCAGTTCAATTGCTATTTCAATCGCTTCTTGCATTGTCTTAGGCTTTGATGCTACTACACTTTCGTGGATCATGTCGGGTAAACCACCGACATATCTCTCAATCTTATCCGACTCTTCAGGAAACATTCTAACACACAGCAATGCCAGTTCCTGAAAATGTTGGTTGTAACCTATCACGTCAGTACCTTTTACCTTCAAATTCCACAACTCAACCTTGAGCTTCTTTATCTCTCCCCTTGGGCAGTACTTGTCAGTCATCTTCTTTTTCAGTTCTACCCAAGTCATTGCATACGTAACATCATGACCAACAGTCCTAACATGGGAGTTCCACCACGTTAGAGCACCTGCAAGAAGAGTACAAGTGGAAAACTTGATTTGGTTTTCCACAGAGCAGTTGCTTATACTAAACACAGTTTCCATTTTCTCAAACCATTGAATCAATTCAACAAATCCTTCCGTGCCCTTGAAATTTAGAGGTTGGCACTTCATGAAGTCTGGGTAAGGTGGCACCTCTCTCCTCTACAACTTCGTATCCGTCCGTCTAACACCCGTTCCCGAATTATGGCTGTCATCGCCATCGGCTTCTGTCAGCGTCACGTGCTGCCAATGCATCAGCAACGCCTTGGTCGATCAGTCTCTTAAGTTGCTCATCAGTCACAGAAGTAGTGGGGGTGGTTGTTGTGGCTGGTGTTGATCTGGTGGTTCTTTTTGGTGCCATTTTCTTCAATCACAAGAAAATATAATACCCGTTAGATTTCATAAAATCATAACCATGACATGACATATACACAATAAATAAAGTGAGATCACATCGCACAGTGAAATATACAACTGAATTGAAATTAACAATGGTGTAGCTAAATCGACATTCATTCATAATAAATTCGATTACAGACATGACATAATACATCCCTTCCATATATAATCTGGAAACATACATGACCTGATTCGGTTACAAAATGATCACTACCATTAGGTTACAAAATGAAATATAAACAACCTAAAGCCTTACTAGCCGGGAGTTACCTCGTAATACTTAGTAGGCTAAACAACATAGCTATAAAATAACCAATCTAAGAGCTACTATCGGCCTCCTCCGGTATCTCGGGCTGTGCTGGACCGCTAGCGGGTCCCTGCTGTCTATGCAGTGTTGTCACCTATGTCTGCAGTGTACTCATCAGTCTCACTATCTCCACAAGCTGTGCCTGTCAGGTGCGGTCTGCTACCCGCAAAGCTCCTATCTCGGCCTGCTGTGCTAGCACTATAGTCCTCAGTGCTCTCACCTCAGAACGGGCGATATCACTAGCATCCATCGACTATACCCAAGCCTCACGAGAAAGTCTAGCCTCTATCTCCATAAGTAAAGCAGTTCGAGCATAAGCGCGTCTATCTTTATATAACATGTTAAGTCAACCGCTCATCAATGACCTATCATCCTGTGCATCATCCAGTCTCCCATAAATCTCATCAATGTCTTGTCTGACAATAGTAACAAAGTTGGTCATCCTCTAACCTAACTATGTCTCATCAGTCGTTGGTGCCCTTTGCATGCCCTCAAGCATCTCATCCCAAGTATTTGTAATCCCATAACCTACATCTCTCTCTGGATCTCGCCTAATCTCCCTATTTAAAGTGGCAACAAAACCATAGTATGTCCTCAAACCTTCAGTTAGTCTCGCAGCAGGAGCAGACGAGCTCTCTCCGACCTCGTACCTAGGACCAAGAGCAATACATAACCTTTTCCAAGGTGGTAAACAAACCTTAGGCCTGTCCGCTCTATGGTTAGTAGAGGGTAGCAGCAAAGATGGTGATGATGTAGGTGCTGGTATAGGTAGGAGTGGTGGTGTCCTTGATGGAGGTGTACCTAATGGTGTTGGATGGGAAGTAGATGGTGCCTCGGCTCTCAGCCGGATCATAGCAACTCTATATCCTAAAGGATAAGTAGGACTAGCAGGTAGTGGTGGAGGTGATGGTTTGGCAAGAAGTCTGGCAATCTCTTCCTTAGACCAAAATGGTGTAGGTGGCTGATCTCGGATAGACATCCTAGCCGTAACATGGTGTACAGGTGGTGGGACGGAGTCGGTCGGAGCTGGGTGCTCCTCCTCTTTGTCCTCGTCCTCGTCCTCCTCAACATCATCATCCTCGTCATCATCGGATGACTCATCATCATCGTCATCGTCTCCTCCGTCGGTAGGATAATCAGCGGGGTCCTCCTCAGGATCCTCCTCATGATCCTCCTCAGGATCGGAGTCTGCAATGTATCTTGGTGAGTCAGCAGTAGGTGAGATAGCAGCAGGCAGTGGCTGCTCCTCAGCTGGAAGTACCACCAATGTATCCCTTGCACCTCGTGCCTTATCGACCTCCTGAAAAACATTGCTTTAAAACGTCAACAATAATGTTAGTGAATTCATAGGTTTGTAAATTGTATAATGTAGGACCGCAAGATTTTCCCCATGATAATGCAACAGATGCAAACATCATAAAATGTAATTACGTTTCCCTAAGCTCATGACACTGAAGCTTGACATGTATGAATTGCAATATAAATTGCCAACATTGCCCGTGATGATGTTCTAACCCGCAACATCCCAAGTCCGACATGGTATACGTCCGTTGTCCGGCAAACCGGCACAGTGAGCATGACTCACCCGGACGGGGATGTCAATCCCAAATAGATCTATTTATAACATTCACGCTCACAACAAGTAATTGACAGTTCATGATGATGGGCTCAGAGGGTTATCGCTACTTAGGCAAACACGTAATCGTAATGTAAAATGTCCACTTGCGTCCAATTATAAAACATGCATATGTTTCTCACCTCAAAACTTGTAAATCATTATAAATGTAAAACGTGGGGCTATGAACTCACCTTGAGTGAGTGAATTGATAATGTAAATCACAAACAAAAAATGCGTCACAAAAATGTCCGAATGCAACCTAATTAATTATAGGTCGTATGAGTACTAAGTACTTTGAATAACTAAGACCGTATATAATTCCATATAGCTACATCACCATTTAATCATATTTGTGAAATCATATTATAAAGTAAAAACGTTTATAAATATCTCTTTAGTAAAAACGACGTAACTTTCTCGTTTTAAGTCCGTTTCTTACGTCCACGCTTTCGTATTAAGAAGAGTTATCAAAATATTTTATTTTTATATTTTAAGTCCTCTGGTGAACAGTACTTTTTACTGTTCCTATACTTTTATAAATTTTACTGTCGTAAACTCGTAAATGTCGTATCTTATTCGTTTTAACCCCGATTTTAGTGATTCTTTCGAGCACGTCTTCGTAATTAAAAGTTTTATCTAACTAATGTATTTTTTTCAAAAATGTATCTGAGATGAATAGTGATTTTTTACTGTTCATAGTTTATATAATTATTTTTATAAACTTTAATTATCGTAAACACGGAAAAATCCATAACTCCTTCGTTATTGATCTAAAAATTATGATTCTCAATGTTTTAGAATCCTAAAAATATGTACTATTTAATAAAAATAACCAATCTTTTATATCAGAAGTGGTTTGAAATAAGGTTTTATAAAATTTCTTTTATAAAAGCGTTTATTATCGTATAACTTACAAATGGCGTATCTCCTTCGTTATAAATTGGTTTTTCGAGTTTCTTACCTTTTTGGAATCCTCATGAGATGTAGTATTTAATAAAAATATAAAATAAATACTTTATATTCGAATTTTAAACAGCCCCTTTTGATCAATTTGTTAAAAATGTGTTTAAACTTGTTTTTGTAACTTTTTAGTTTACTAACTTTGTTACAAGTCCTCTACAACCATTTATATCACATATCTTACATAGTTAAGGTAATTAGTCCATGATTTGTCTAAATATTGTTCAAGATAACAAGATTAACAAGTCCTTATATCACTTTTACTTATATACTCATTAAATAACTTTTTAAACCATTAGTTTATATATACACTTTTTATACATAAACCACACTTGTACAATACTTATACTATCATTCCCACATGATATTAACATTCATATAACATATGTAAAAGTATATCATACCATGATTACAAGTAAAAAATCCATTTTTCATGTAAATAAGTTTCCTAGATGGTGATTAACTACATAGTTATTATATATACATAAAATCATGAATGTAAAGAGATTAAGGTTTTTAGATAACCTTAATATGATATAGGATGATGAATAATATGATCTAAACCCTTGTTTAGCAAACAAACCCTAGCTTCCAAGTCTTACAAAACCCTAATCCAAAGAAAACCCTAATCTTGCATTTTCTTTGCTTAACCCTTTTGAATGCTTAACCAAGTCTTCAAACCTTCTTGGGATATCTTAGATATATTGTAGGAAGACTTGTATGTGTTGTAAATAAAGTTATATGATTTGTAAAAAAAAAAAAAAAAAAAAAAAAAAAAAATGACAGGTGTTTTTTGTTTTTGGCGAAGTTAAAGGAGAGACAAAGGAGATTTTGTGTTTTTTATAGTAAAATGAAGTGTCGTGATATATCTATTACAAGTTTGCCTTCCTTTTATAACACTAGGACTTATCAAGATTGCTATAGAAAGTCTAAGACAAGATGAGTAAAATGAGGAAGACATTTGGTGAAACACTAGTCATACCATGAAGTTTTAATGAGTTGGTGATGTACGTATACCTTAGCTAGTGAAGATTTCTTGAAAGGTTATACAACATGTGCTAAATGTAAAGTCAACTAAAATACTTTCTTGTCTTTTCTATCTATATCCGGCCATATGCATGTATATATAAGGAAATTTGGTAATTTTGGAGTATTAGGTATAATTGTGGGTATTTGGTTGAGTATAGATAGGTATTGGTGCTTTCGGGTGTGCCTAAATATATTTAATTGCAAAACGTAGACACTTTTTTTAACCAATAAAAATAAAATGTGCAAAGTTGATTATTACTTTCGTAAAAATAATATATTGCTTGCTTGACGTAAACCTTAATTGTTTGATGCCCGTTTATGTTGAATGACAATTTTTAGCTTACGCGATTTAACTTAACAGTAATAAATTAAAAGCAAACGCGTACAAGACTAAAAATAAATAGTGAGATAAATGACGTCGTACAATGACCTAAAACACGGGGTGTTATACCGCTGGTTAATTTATCATTCGACCCCGAGTTTGAACACTCTTCTTATGCTTTTGAATCGCATATGTGGTTTCGTAATCCATCGTTTTGAAGTCTTCCAATTGATGGGAGTACGACTTTAACTTATCACCTCAGATCGTGTCATCTTTTAGCACTTACCTTTGGAATGCGATTGACTAACGTCTCATTATTCTCCTCGTTACTTCTTATGATTTTGAAGAATCATGCCGCCAAGGAGACTCCTTCTTCTCAACGTAACATTGTTTTGATCTCTTGTTTTGTCGTAACAATGCTTAAGTAGGCTAATTTATAATTATCTTATTGAAATGAATTGGGACGCCTCTTCATTTGAAAAGGAGTTATAAATCGTTGAACCATAAATTTCTAAGTCTTATTTACATGGATTGGAACGCCTTTGGATGTAAATAACGATTTGTAAATAAGTGGGCTTAAGTGTATGGCATTCGTACGAACAACTTTCTTTCGATTTGTAATCCGTTTGTACGAATAATTCATTTTCTTCGTTTATCTAATCATTATCGTTATTACCTTCATACGAATGAGTCTTTAGACTTCTTTCGGTTCGTAATTTGTTCATTTGATTATTTCTAAATGTGTATCTGACATGGTGTGCGTCTCTTTTAACAAGTAATACGTCCGTACGAATCATTCATTTTCTTTACTCTTCAAATCGCTATCATTATTGCTTTTGTACAATGGTTATTTGAACTTCTTTCGACTCGTAATATGTTATATGGATTTTTCGAATGCGTATCGACCGTCGCAAACCAACGGCGTATAAGGTGAATTGAGCACCGGGACGGCGTTCCCTTAAGGTGGGAAGACTGTAATATCTCGTATCTTACGGTCAATATTAATCTCGACTTCGTTCCTATTTTTACCTTTAAAGGAAATTTTGTGTTTTACTCGTTAGCCGATTTGGTGAAAATCGTCGATTTTAATTATTCGCGAGTCGTGCTTTGAACGTTTATCCGTTATAGCATTTAAGAAATCGATAATTTCGTAATTTAGCTCCGGAAGCTAAATTATTCTTATTTTAGTATTTCTCGACTTATTTCGCGTTTTGCCGAAACCGTGTCAAAATATAGTACTTTAACACTTTTTAATATTTTAACTAAGTGTTTTAAATCAAAATAATGTAGTCTAAATGTTTATAAAAAAATAATAATAAAAATAAATAAACATAATAAAAAAACCAAACACCCTTTATTATTTTTTTGTGCTCCTACAAAATTAAAAACCAAACACTCCCATTAAGAAGATTATGGTCATGTTGACCACTTATAAGAAGACTTGACCCTTTTATTTAAACACATAGTCGAGTTATAAAAAAATTTGTGCTCCCCTTTTCCTTCCCTCTCTGGTTCGACGACACCCCCACAAAAACCATCATCATTGCCAAAAACCTCTAAAACCACTTCCATTCATCTCCAATCCACTTATATACTAAACCTAATCATTCCTTATCACAAAAATCCACCATGCATAAGTTTTTCTCAGATTCTTGATTTTTAAGGTTTTTGATTTTGAAGGGTTTAATTAAATTTGGTATAATTAAAGCAACAAGGGTTTGCATGCAAGAGTTTTTACAAGGTTTTGTTTGATTAAAAAGTTATGGTTTTATTAATAAGGATGTTGTTTGGTTTCGGCTCAGAGGGAAAACCCAAGGGGGTTTGTGTGTCTTTGAACTCTTGCATTCGATTGTGTTTGAAAGTACTTTTCTAAACCTTTTATGTTGATTGATTTTTTATTTTGTATGCATGTGTATAAAATTATGCTTAGAATGCATGGATCATTGTGCATGTTGTGTATTGAGGTTGGATTATTGATTGGAGATGTTAGTGGATGGAGAAAGGTTAGCTGGGTGTATTTTGATGCTTGTTGGGTGTGAAAAATAGCGTTTGGCGAAGTTTTTAAGTGTCACTTTTCATGCAGAAAGTTTGTGTGTCGATTTCGGTTGGGTGAAAAATTTCAAAACTGATTTTGGGTTAAAGATTATGATAGTGTTCGTCAATATGTACGTTTCGATATAAGGCACGTCCTGTAACTCTCAAAAACAAAGTTTTTATGGTCAAAAGAAATCTAGAAAATGTTTCGCTAAATTTCTGCACTATTGAAAATATCAATTGCTGTCAGATTCGTAAGAGGTTTTTTGTCATTTTCTGGTCCGTTTTGGCCTTCGGCCGAAACATGAAAGTTGCTCGGAATGTCGTTTTACTTTGGCCTCAGCATAACTAAGTCTAAAAACGCATTTTAGCGAGCTGTTTTGACAAGTCAAAGTTAAGAAAATGGCGAATTAAAATTCTGCACTAGTTTTAAAAATATGGTTTGTGCATAACTTTGCGAGGGTATATTAGTCATTTTCTGCTTGGTTTTGAGTCTCGGGTAAAACTGAAAAGTTGTCCGGAATATCGTTTTATGTCAAACGCTAGAATACCCATATGTAATAACGCATTTGGCGGGTCGTTTTTGAAGATTCAAACTTAGGAAAAAACATATATTTTAAAAAGTCAAAGTTGGTAAAATTTTAAAAATGATCCTTTGGCGTAGTAGAAACCGTTTGAACTTGAAATATTATAACAAGAACTATTTTATAACAAATAAGTCATACTTAAGCTTTTGGTTGTGTCTAAAATCGAATTGGGTATAATGAGTTAGAGTATGGGTGCGTTTGGAGGGGTTGATCGTTGTAAATTCGGAATAAGAATCTAGGCAGATTTCTGAGTCGTTTTGTGAGAGTCATAACTTTGTCATTCGGATAGGTTTTATTGATTTTCTTGACCCTAAAAAGAACTACAGAGTCTACTTTCCAAACAAAGAGGTTTCATGAGTTAAAAGTGAGCAATGGTTAGTCAAAGTGATTTTGAACACTCTTCTTATGCTTTTGAATTGCATATGTGGTTTCGTATTGCATCGTTTTGAAGTCTTCTAGTTGATGGGAGTACGACTTTAACTTGTCACCTCAGATCGTGTCGTCTTTTGGCACTTACCTTTGGAACGCGATTGACTAACGTCTCATTATTCTCCTCGTTACTTCTTATGATTTTGAAGAATCATGCCGCCAAGGAGTCTCCTTCTTCTCAACGTAACATTGTTTTGATCTCGTGTTTTGTTGTGACAATGCTTAAGTAGGCTAATTTATAATTATCTTATTGAAATGAATTGGGACGCCTCTTCATTTGAATAAGGAAATTATAAATCGCTGAACCATAAATTTCTAAGTCTTATTTACATGGATTGGGACGCCTTTGGATGTAAATAACGATTTGTAAATGAGTGGGCTTAAGTGTAAGGCATTCGTACGAACAACTTTCTTTCGATTTGTAATCCGTTTGTACGAATAATTCATTTTCTTCGTTCATCTAATCATTATCGTTATTACCTTCATACGAATGAGTCTTTAGACTTCTTTCGGTTCGTAATTTGTTCATTCGATTATTTCCAAATGTGTATCCGACATGGCGTGCGTCTCTTTTAACAAGTAATACGTCCGTACGAATTATTCATTTTCTTTACTCTTCAAATCGCCATCATTATTGCTTTTGTACAATGGCTATCTGAACTTCTTTCGACTCGTAATATGTTATATGGATTTTCCGAATGTGTATCGACCATCGCAAACCAACGGCGTATAAGGCGAATTGAGCACCGAGACGGCGCTCCATTAAGGTGGGAAGACTGTAACATCTCGTGTCAATATTAATCTCGACTCCATTCCTATTTTTACCTTTAAAGGAAATTTTGTGTTTTACTCGTTAGCCGATTTGGTGAAAATCGTCGTTTTTAATTATTCGCGAGTCGTGCTTTGGACATTTATCCGTTATAGCATTTAAGAAATAGATAATTTTGTATTTTAGCTCCGGGAGCTAAATTATTTTTATTTTAGTATTTCTTGACTTTTTCCGCGTTTTGCCGAAACCGTGTCAAAATATAGTACTTTAACACTTTTTAATATTTTAACTAAGTGTTTTAAATCAAAATAATGTAGTCTAAATGTTTATAAAAAAATAATAAAAATAAATAAACATAATAATAAAACCAAACACCCTTTTTTGTGCTCCTACAAAAGTTAAAACCAAACAATCACATTAAGAAGATTATGGGTCATGTTGACCACTTATAAGAAGGCTTGACCGTTTTATTTAAACACGTAGTCTAGTTATAAAAAAATTCTGCTCCCCTTTTCCTTCCCTCTCTGGTTCGACGACACCCCCACAAAAACCACCATCACCATTGCCAAAACCTCTAAAACCACTTCCATTAATCTCCAATCCACTTCTATACTAAACCTAATCATTCCTTATCACAAAAATCCACCATGCATAAGTTTTTCTTAAGTTTTTTATTTTTAAGGTTTTTGATTTTGAAGGGTTTAATTAAATTTGGTATAATTGAAGCAACAAGGGTTTGAATGCAAGAGTTTTTACAAGGTTTTGTTTGATTAAAAAGTTAGGGTTTATTAATAAGGGTGTTGTTTGGTTTTGACTCAAAGGGAAAACCCAAAGGGGGTTTGTGTGTCTTTGATCTCTTGTATTCGATTGTGTTTGTAAGTACTTTTTTAAACCTTTTATGTTGATTGATTTTTTTATTTTGTATGCATGTGTATAAAATTATGCTTAGAATTCATGGATCATTGTGCATGTTGTGTATTGAGGTTGGATTATTGATTGGAGATGTTAGTGGACGAAGATAGGTTAGCTAGGTGTATTTTGAAGCTTGTAGGGTGCGAAAAATAGCGTTTGGCGAAGTTTTTAAGTGTTACTTTTACTGTAGAAAGTTTGCGTGTCGATTTCGGTTGGGTGAAAATTTTCAAAACTGATTTTAGGTTTAAGATTATGATAGTGTTCGTCAATATGTACGTTTCGATATAAGGCACGTCCCGTAACTCTCAAAAACAAAGTTTTTATGGTCAAAAGAAATCTAAAAATGTATCGCTAAATTTCTGCACTATTGAAAATATTAGTTGCTGTCAGATTCGTAAAACGGCATTTTCGTCATTTTCTGGTCCGTTTCGGCCTTCGGCCAAAACATGAAAGTTGCTCGGAATGTCGTTTTACTTTGCCTTGATAATAACTAAGTCTAAAAACGCATTTTAGCGAGTTGTTTTGACAAGTCAAAGTTAGGACAATGGTGAATTAAAATTCTGCACTAGTTTTAAAAATATGGTTTGTGCATAACTTTGCCGGGGGTATTTTAGTCATTTTCTGCTTGGTTTCGAGTCTCGGGTAAAACTGAAAAGTTGTCCGGAATATCGTCTTATGTCAAACATTAGTATACCCTATATTCAATAACGCATTTTGGCGAGTCGTTTTTGAAGAGTTAAACTTAGAAAAAAAACATATATTTTAAAAAGTCAAATTTGTTAAAAATTTAAGAATGATCCTTTAGCGTAGTAGAAACCGTTTAAACTTGAAATATTATAACAAGAACTATTTTATAATAAATAAGTCATACTTAAGCTTTCGGTTGTGTCTAAAATCGAATTGGGTATAATGAGTTAGAGTATGGGTGTGTTTGGATGGGTTGATCGTTGTAAATTCGGAATAAGAATCTAGGCAGATTTCTGAGTCATTTTGTGAGAGTCATAACTTTGTCATTCGGATAGCTTTTATTGATTTTCTTGACCCTAAAAATAACTACAGAGTCTACTTTCCAAACAAAGAGGTTTCATGAGTTAAAAGTGAGCAGAGGTTAGTCAAAGTGATTTTACAAGATTCGTTGTCAAATCTGCGTTTGAGGACAGTTTTTTGGGTTGTGTTTGTGAGGGTAGCAGCCATATCAAAACACCTTTTTAATTAATAAAATTGCTACTGTAGGAAGTTCATGATGTATATGATTTTCTGGATTTTTTTTAGATTTTATTGAGAGGTCTAAATGGGTCTGATCAAGTAAAACTTTCAAGTGGTTACAACAAGTCCTTTTCCGGACACTTCGAGTCGTCGAATTTTTGAAAAATAGTTAGACTTGTCAAACATTTTTGGGAAAAATACAGTAGATTATTAACACATTGAGGTTGTTAGAAATGAAGTATGGAAGGCATTTGAGGTCGTTTGGTATTTCTTGAAAGGTTGTTGATAACATCAAATATTTAATACTTTTTAGTGGCAAAATACCCCCTATATTACCTGCAAATATTTCACTAACACTCGAAAACGAGATATTTTCTATCATTTTGTAGTTTTTAGGTGAATTGCAGGAATGTGACAAGAAACAAGAGAAAAAGGACTTAAAGTATAAATTCTGAAGGATGTTACGGCGTAACCCCAAAAATGGTTATACCGTAACATATATTAAGCAAGTACGAAGATCAAGGACCACGTTACGACATAACATTATATCTAGTTACGTCGTAACCATGTAGATGGAAGGAAATCTTGCCAAAGTTAGAGTTACGGCGTAACACAATATCTAGTTACGCCGTAACCAATCAGAAGTCAAAATTATATTTATTACAACTTTGCTGAAGGGTTTACGGTGTAACCAGAAACTTGTTACGGTGTAACCAAAAATTGGTTACGGCGTAACTAAAAACTGGTTACGCCATAAAGTCCATTTTTGCCTATATTTTAAAATGTCAACATCAGCAAGGTTATGGCGTAACCCACAAATCAGTTACGCCATAACACACTCAGAAACCTACAAATAGGGGCCGGATTCAGCCTTAACAATCATCCTTCTCCCTCCCATCTGAGGGGACGACTGGGACATCTCCCTAAGTCATTTTTTAGCACTCTTTAGCCCTTTAAGAAGGAAGAATCCGGTCCCGATCATCATCATCATACTAGTTTGGTTCGATTATCATGTTTTCATTACTTTCATTAATTGACGATGATATTGATTGTATGAATACAATTTTTGGCTAAGCTTATCTTATTAATTATCCTTATGATTCATTTATTTCTTGTTAATTATGATTATTTGTTTGGTTATATTACTTTGACCATGAGAATGCCAAATATGATGCTCACTTACCATGATCTGTAGGACAAAATTCCGGTTAGTATAACCAGTATACTGGGATTTGCGAGGTTAGTGAGGATTAGATGACCATTCAATCCTTGTTTTCCCATATAGTAGAACAAAATGAATCATTAAGTTAATTAAAAAGTAATTAGGACTGTATCTCCTTCTCTTCAAATCATACTTAGTTTATTTCTTTAAGTTTTCATTCTTTTACAATTCACTTATTCTAAAACTGCTTTTAATGTGACAACCAATTTAAACTTAGATTTGTAACCGCCCTTTAGCTCTTGGGACGACCTCGGATTTACCAAAACTAAACTACTCACGATCGGGTTCTCTTCCCGTTAGTGTGCTTGTAAGGTGAAACGACTTTTATAAATTTAAAACTTTGTAAATAATTATTTAAAAGAAAATACGCATCAGTTGTCAAGTGACTAGGAAAATCGGTCAAAATCAAAAAAACTTAGAAGGTATTAATAAGAAGTTGAGGCGCGCACATGGATTCTAGGGTATAACGTTATACATATGTAGAATTGTAGAAAACATACATATTTATTTATATGTGCAATTTATGCATTTTTCTTATAAGTTATATTTTTCTAATACGCACACCATTATTATAGGTCACGGGTGAGACGTTGTCGCCGTTCTTTCTATGTTGAATTTCTCGTTCGATACTTCTACTTACAGTGAGTTCATAGCCCCACATTTTCTCTTTTAATGGTTTTCATAAACTGTTTTCGAGGTGAGAATACATGCTCGTTTTACTTAGTAAACTTATTGATTTCTACTACTTAAGCGTTACATGACTATTTTTACCAAAGCTTGATTTGCTTACTACATGATATGAGATCATTGAATACCTATATATGGAACCGTGAGTTTTGAACACATTATTTGTTTTACTTTTGGACACAAGTGTTTTACAAGTTGTATGTTATTCAGACTGTTGCCTGAACATTATTGCCTAAGTTACCACAACGCCAACTAAGTCCTTTTTTTATCATGAATTGTTAATTACTAGTGTAGTAAGCACGAATGTTGTTGGTAGATCTATCGGGACTGACAATCCCTACCTGGAATTTCTGATCACAAGTTAGCCATGGTGCATTTAACATGTTGAGGACATTTAGGGTGTTTTGGCATACATTCTATATATTGTAAGGGCACTAACAGTTAAGGTTTCGGGGTCATGATCTTAGTGCAATAATACTTGTTTCTTTTTAGACTTGGTGAATTTGTTTATCTTGTCTACACTACTAAACCTTGTGGTCTACTACTAAACATTACTTGAGTTATTAAATCACTACTTAGATTTCGAAAATAATATTTGAAATGTTTTAACGCTACTTTTCTTACTGAAATATTACTTGAATTATTTCAATACTGCTTTTACTTAAACCTATGAATTCATCAACATTATTGTTGATGTTTTGCATGTATTTTCTCAGGTTATTACATTGCTAGCTGAGCATTGGGAGCATTCGAGTCGCATGGATATAAATAGTTTTTAAGGCTTTATGATTTGAGTACCATTCGATAAACGATTTAAAAATGTTTTCTATTGCATTACAAATGAGATCTGTTGTAACTCTGATATTTTATAAAAATTATCTAATGGTTGATTTTTCAAAATGTCTCACTTAGATTCGTTTTCTGTAACTTGTACTTTATGCTATGAAGTAGCACCCCAAGTGGTATTCCACTGCGTTGTGATTTTTGGGGGTGTTACAAATATGAGTTAGAGGATCATGGTGAACCTGCTAACTATAGAGATGCATTGTCAGATCTTCAATCTGATGAATGACTCAAAAACTATGAATGCTAAGATATTGTCCAAAGAAGATAATCATTTTTGGAACTTGATTGATCTTTCATCAATCGGTTATATTGTGAGGTTAAAATAAATTTCTTTAAAGAAAAGACTCATTAGGACAAAATTGTATACACATTTATTGTACGTGTGATGATAGGAGTTTTTACTCATACTCAAGTAATTGACTATGATTAATTTTTTTTATTTACGAGCATTAATTATATAAAGATGATTAGATTGTCATACTTATTTTCATGAAAAGAAATATGAAAATTGGATTTCAAACATCTTTATTGAATGAATATCTTTCCGAGGACGGTGAGTAATCAAAAGAGGTTTATGAATCCAAAATAATATTTACAAAGTATACAAAGGCAATAATCAAAGTATGAATCAAAGCAAGCATCAAAGAGCTAAATCTTAAGTTTGATGGTTAAATCAATCACTTGTTATGATTGCTTTTTAATTATGATTAAAATAGTTCAAGAGTACATCAAAGAGCTAGTGGGAGCACTTTGTTTTTGTCACAACCCGTGAATTTCCGTTCAGTATCATAACCGTTTTTCGTCCAATAATTTGAATTTTTATAAGTTTCGTATAACTTTTACGCGTAACTGGGAAGTTGTCCCGTAAATATCTGAGAATCGTCTCCGGGAGCGTACCATACTGTACTTCATCGTAGTCTTTCGTCATTGGACGCGCTTTTACGTTTTTAATTAATATTTAAAATTTCATAATTTTCTGTGATACCGTTACTCGTTTCGTTACTTACGTGATACGTGTTTTGATCTATACCTATGCATGTGCATGCAAAGCCTTGGAAATTAAATCCAAAAGTGAGCACTATAACCCTAAAATATTAGAGACCATTTTTAGTCCCCCCCCCCTTTGGCCTTAGTATAACCGGATACACACACACCCTTTAGCATGGGATTCCATTTTTGAAATTTTGATACAAGTTAACATGCTTCTTACAAGGTGGCTTATGTACAAGGTCCTTCCTAGACTCTCATTCGCGGATCATTTCGGTCCCCCTTTTTCCCTTGTACTCGGCCGAACAAAGCCATGCACCAAGTCTAGGTGCATCCCATCTCATACCAACATATAAACACTTATTCTCATTTGTTTCTCATTCACTCCTAAGCAAATTCTCTCACTAAAAAAATACACACACTTTGTTTTCTCTTTTCTTTTCCTTCTTTGGTTCAGATGCCTACAAACACCCACACAAATCCATTTGTTTTTAATCCTTGATCAACCATTTGAAGATATATATTGTTCGAGGTTGATTCTTGTTTCTATCCGGGTAGTTTAAAAATAACGTTTGGGTTGTTCTTAGTTTCTAATAATCTTTTTTTCGTCGGTTTCTTGGTAAGTCGATCTATACTTTTTCATAAATAAGTTGTAACTTTTGCATTTGTATGATCATCCCTAACAAGGTGTTCAAAGTGGATCGATGTGAAACCATTACCTATTTTTCTATAAAACCACAAGTCTCAAAGTTTTAATCTTTTTATTTATAAATGGAGGAACAAACAAAGTAGTTGTACTTTTACTTTTAAGAAGTTCGTTTGTGAGTCTTTGTATATAGTATTGTTATTAAATTATGGCTATATTAATTTATTTGAGATTTATCGTATAGCGATCTTAAATATTGTTGGCGAAGAATTAAGTTAGATGTTTGTTTGTTGGAACGTAAATAGGGAAGTCGAAGAGGGTTTAGTTTTAGAATGAATTCGTATTGTAATATTTGAGTGTTGTCGAAAATCGATCGATATTCTTTAGAGTCAATAAAAATGACATTTATAAAACTGTATATTTTCAACCGAGTCGAGGTTGATAAAAATGCAAAATTGATATTTTTAGAAAAGTCCATGCCGAAATTTAATAAACCTTATAAATGGCGTTGAAAAATATACTTTTATTATCAAACATTATATACAATGAAAATAGCATTAAGTGTCATTTAGGTCAACATTTACGGTACATTGATTCAACTTTGGTGTCGGGTCACTAAAAGACGAAACACAACTAAAAGACCAAATACAAGTAAAAGACGAAATACACTAAAAATACGAATATACTAAAATATGGAAATACACTAAAAGACAAAATACACTAAAAGACAAAATATTTTCTAAGATGTTTCAAAGTGTCAAGACTTGTCAAAACTTATAACTTTCGAAAGTACGTTTTGAAAAGGATACGCCGTGTCTACTCATGCTCGGATGATCAGCTCTTGCGTTAAGCGTTATTCGTTGTACATTATTCTTAAACGACAACTATATGCTAGGTTGTCGCTAGGACCGTGAGATTCGTTTTCACTTGATTGATTTCTTCTGATCTACAACTCGCATAAGGTGAGTTCATAGCCCCACTTTTACTCGTTTTGAATAAATGTTTTATAACTTGGGGTGAGAAACATTGCTTGTTTTTAAAATTAGACACAAGTACTATACGTGAGATTTCCCTGTTTATGTGTTGCCTAAGTAGCGTTTAGACCACTATTGCCCGAACTATCATGAACTGTTAATTTCTTGACCGGAGGACCGGTTGAGGGAGCGCGAGTGAATAAATAGATCTATTGGGACAAATTATCCCTATCCGGGTGAGTAGCGCTCACCACCCATGGGGCTCCCGATAACGGATATATGTCATGTCGAATTTGGTTAGGTGGTCTTTGGTCGGACACCTGTAAGGGCAAGCAATTACTTATAGTAATATACATGCTATCTTTCATTATTAGCTTCAGTGTCATGAGCTTAGAGCAACGTAAATACTTTTTTATGTAAAGTTGTATCTCCTATGACTGTCACATACGTTTTGATATCTTGTGGTCCACTATAACAACGTTTGAACCAAACCTGTGAATTCACCAACTTTATGTTGACGTTTTAAGCATGTTTTTCAGGTACTTAGCTTTGGACTTCCCTGATGTGCTATGTGGAGTCTACGTGCAATATGATATCATCTTTCAAGACTTTATTATCATTCATACTCGTTGTCTTTTGAAAAATTAATTATGCTTCTACAACGTTTTAAATTTCATTTGAAATCTTGTAAGACTTATCCATTTATTTTAATAAATACAACAAGTTATGATTTTCAAAATGTCCATTAGTTAGTTCTTTGTACTTTGTGTAATGATTATTATGACGTTACGCCCCCGGATACGTATTCCGTCCAGGCCCCGTTTGGGGGTGTGATAGATTGGTATTCAGAGCCAAAGTTATAGAGAACCAGGTAGTATATACTAGGTCTAGTCTATAACCAGTATGTGATCCTTACGTGCTTTTATGGGTGCCATATACGTGCTTTTGCTATGGCGTATACGTGAGTATCATTTTGCCTTGAGCATGCTATGTTATGGGTTTACCTCTGCCCTGCGTTTATCGTTCCTTGCCTTTATGTTACTTTGCGTTTATTTTTGCCCTTGAGCTCTACTTTGCTATGAGCTTACATTTATCTCGAGTTTATCTTTTCTTTGCGTTTACGTTTGTCTTACGTATATTGCTCCACTTGTTTATATGGAAGTTGTCTAGATATATTTAACTTTTCTAAGACATTGTGGGTGACACAATAGCCTCGTTTACTTCTAAAACATCGTGAATAATACAATGATCTTTATAACTTTTCTTGACCTTACATTATATCGTTTTACATAACTTTGAAACCCGTTACAGTCTGCCAACCCCACTGATCATCCTACTATTCGACTCTGAAGACGACTTTGAACACCCGCCCCATACTGTTGAAACACCTACGTCATCTTATTACGTCTCAACTCTTCTTACTTCTCTTAACTTCTAGAAACATGCCGATTAACTCGCACATAACTTTAACCCATCACCTCATAACATTCCATTTCTTTTTGGAAACACGACTTCTAATATTCGACTTATTTTATTTCGTTTAATCCGTTCGATATTAAAGAAAATACCGACAACGAGACAAGGAATGAGTTCCACGAGGATCGAGTGTATTATAACCCAACGAATTGGTAATGCTATTAAAGCTATTGCTGTTTATAAGGAAAGAATCCACTTGGATCACGACTAAATGGATCAGGTCGTACGTTAGAAAACCAATATGGTAAGGAATGCCAATAACGAAATAAACGACAAAAGGTCGTGAGAGCTTACATTGCTAGACCAAAACAACAAAATGGATATGTAGGAAAGTTTCCCTTCTACAACAAGCGTAAGTTGCGCCACACTGGGCCATACATTGATGAGTGAAATAACTTCAAGGGAGTTGGCCATATGAGTAGAGATTGTAGGACACCCGTTTAAATAACAACTTAGAGGCCGCAGTGGCAAATTAGAAACCGGAAATACCTATTATGAGTGTGGAAAATCGGGACATTACAAGAGAGATTTCCTATCGTACCTAATAGAACCTAAGTAGACTTGAACCGTAACCATAATAGTATTGCACTAGTACTTCCTTGTGAATTTCGTGTATTGTGTGGATGTTTTTAAACCATCTGTTCATTTTGTGTCATGATGATTTCGTTAATTACACTTCCATTCTCTAATAATTTATGTATGGTACTCCTCAAATCTATTACCGTCTTACAACCCATTTCACTATTATTTTATAAACCGCTTTACTGTTATAGACTCATTAGATGTTATCATATGAACTATTTTAGTGTCGTCTTATAAACATAGTAGTTGTTGAGTTATAAGCTATGTTACTGCCAACTTACAAACCGTTTAGCTGGTAGCTTCTTGTTTATTTCAAGACCTTATAAACCATTTCACTATCATTTATAAACCATTCCAGCGTCACCTCATAAACTATTTTATAGACATTTTATAAACTATTTTACCATCAGTCTACGAACCATTTTGCTGACAGCGTATTAACCATTTTACTACCATTCTATAAAAGCATTTTGTTACCATCTTATAAACCATTCCGCTAGTATTTTATATAAACCATTTTCCTATCATCCTATAAACCATTTTTGTAAGAATCTTATAAATTACTTCATTAACATAAACTGTTTCGCCGACATTTTATAAACTGTTCTAGTGCTTTCTCATAACTACTTTCACAGTTACTTTACAAACTAACTTGTCTTTATCTTTTAACCTATTTTGTCGTCGTTCATAAACTCTTTTGCCATTATTTTATAAACCATTTTACTAGTATAAACTATTTGGATGCTGTTGTATGAACCACACTAGCGTCGTCTTATAAACTGAAATACTGTCGCGTATAAACTACTTTTCGTCAGTCTACGAATTGTTTTGCTAAACAGCTTATTAATCACTTTACTGTCGTCCTATAAACCATTTTGCCATTATCTCATAAATTATTCTACTATAATCTCATAAACTATTTTTGCAATCATTTTTAACAAACTAAATCGCTTTTCATCTTTTAACCTATTTCATCGTCGTTTATAAACTCTTTTGCCATAATTCTATAAACGGTTTCGCTAACACCTTATAAGATACCATTATATAAACCATTTTGTCAATCTTTTATAATTATCCCACTATTACCTCGTAACTTATCTGGCTATCATTTAATGAACTAAATTGTTTCCATCTTATAGCCTATTCTACGGTTAACTGTCGACTCTTTTGCTACCCTATTATAAACTACTTTGCTGTCATTTTACAAACCGTTTCATTGTCACCTCATGAATTATTTCGTTGTCATTTAAAAAAAACTATTTCGCTGTCAAATTATAAACTATGTCATCGTCATCTTATGAACTACTTCGTGTCTTCTATAAACTATTACGTTGTCACTTTATAAAACTCGTAAACCATTTGATACCATATTATGAACCCCCTTACTGTTACATTATAAACCGTCAAGTGATTTTCTCGCAAACTATTTTGATATCACCTCTTGAGCTATTTTACGCTATTTTACGAAATATCTTGTGTCTTTATATAAGCTACCTTATTTTCATTGTTACGAACTATTTTGCTACCTTAAAAACTATATCGTTTATACCATATAAGATTTTTAAATAGAACACTAGTTTGACGAAATGAGCATATTATCGTTAGTTCTTAAATTATGCATAGCTTGATCACCTATGTATAATTCAGGAAGGACCATGCTATGCTGGGAGTAGTCACCATAAAATTTTGTTAATTTACCGTTACTTTCCATTTTTATTTTTGTTTCTTTTCTCTACATTGTCAACGAGATTATATCAAACTCGTGTTTTAATTAATATTTTGCGTGCGTATTCATGAGTCATGTCGGTCACGTGTAATCGTATTCGTATTCGTAAGCGCCAAAACTAAGTAACCCTATCACATAGAGACACCACACCCTTAGCCAAGAGATCGAATCACGCTCCCTATAGTCACGATAATTATGGATTTAAAAACTTAGAACGTAACAGACTTATCACTCTAATTGGATTATAACCAATAGAACTAGAAGATTTTCTTCAATATACTTACCTTTTTTGAGTTAAAATCAGGTAAATTATGAGATTCTCGTATCGACAAAACTTTTGATGGACCTAAAGTTGAATCAAAGGACGGAATTATTGCAAGTACATGAAACCTAGTTGATAGAAGCCGCACCTCCGTTAAGATTAGCCCTTTAAGTGACATCGTCCTATCTACCGTAGACACTAAGTACTCTGTTGAGTTAGCCAACGAAAATGTCATAGGAATTGATACCATCATTTAAGATTGTACACTGAATTTTCTAAATCATCTATTCAAAATAGACTTAATGCCTGTAGGACTTGGTAGTGTCGACGTTATCATCGGTATAGGTTGGTTGACAAAGTACCACGCCATGAGAAATTGTGAAGAAAAATCATTTGTATCCCCTTAGGTGATGAAACCTTAACGATTCGAAACAATAGGAGTAATGGATATGCATCGATAGTTGCTGGTAAGCAGAGATTGTTTGATAGGATTGGTACATTGAAGCAGGATAACTTGAGACTCGGAGGCATGTTATGTGTTGAGAGAAAGAGAGTTGACAATCTCCAGCGTAGTATGTCGTATACTCAAAAGGATTAGTAAGACCGAGTTCCTCACCCTGGGGAGCTCTGATATTGTTCGTAAAAAAGAAGGATGGATCCTTCAGGATGTTCATCGACAGCCGAGAATTGAACAAGCTAACCGTGAAGAAACGTTACCGTTACCTAGTATAGATAACCTTTTCGATCAACTATGAGGATCTAACGTTTACTCGAAAATCAACCTAAGGACTAGTGACCACTAATTAGAGTTCGAGAAAAGAATATTCTAAGACCGCATTTAGGACCCGTTATGAACATTTCAAGTTTCAAGTCATGCCACTTGGTTTGAACAACACACACCGGAGGCATTCATGGATCTCATGAGTCAGGTGTACAAACCATACTTGGATAAGTTCATCAATGATATCTCTATTTGCTCAAGCAGAGATGAGGAGCACGAGGAACACCTTAGGCATACCTTGGAAACGTTTAATAATAAGAAATTATACGCCAAATCCTCTAAGTGTGAATTCTGACCCCCGGAAGTACAATTTCTTGACCACGTTGTTGATAGTTAATACATTCACGAAGGTTTCGCCAAGATTGATTCAATCAAGGATTAGGCAACGCCTACAAACCCCAACCTAGACACGAAATTCTTAGGTCCTGCCGGTTACTACTGACAATTTATCAAAGGTTTCTCTAGGATATAGATACCTCTAACCAAACTGACTTAGGGAAAATGTGAAATACCAATAGGTAGAGAAATAAGAAGAAGCCTTTCAACTAGTAACGTAGAAACTTGTAGTACACCGACTTTTAGTATTTCCCAACGGATTAGGAAACTTCATGGTTTACTATAACGCCTCGCATAATGGATTAAGCGTTATAATGATGCAGAAGGAGAATGTAATAGCTTACAACCCTCGACAACTGGAAGTTCCTGAGAAGAACTACCCAACACCTGACCTAGAAATAGGAGAAATAGTGTTTAATTTCAATATTTTAGAACGCTACCTATATGGCATAAAGCTTACCATGTTTACAACCCATAAGAGCTTACAACACATTCTAGATCAAAGGGAAATGAACATGAGACCACGTAGATTGTTAAAATTACCCAGTAATTACAATGGAGAGACTCGATACCGCCCTAGAAAAGCAAACGTAGTAGCAGAACGGAGCGAGCTAAGCCTCTCAGGGTGAGAGCCTTAGTGATGACTATTAATTCAAACCTACCGCCACAGATTCACAAAACACAAGTAGAATCTCTCAAGACAGAGAACGTTAAGGATGAGAACCTTCATGGAATAGACAACGAGTTTGAGAATCGTCTCGATGGAACTCTCTACATTAGGAGGAGGAGTCGGTTACCACGCGTTAGAGACTTAGGAAAATTGATCAAGCATGAGCCACACAAACCTAACTATTTCATCCACCCTGGAATCGGATAAGATATATCATAATCTTAAGCAATTTCACCAATGGCCCGATATGGAAGCAGGCATCACCACCTATGTCAGCAAGTGCTTGACGTGTCTAAAGATGAGGGACGATTACCAGAAGCCATCCGGTTTACTGGTACAATCAGAAATACCCATTGGAAATTGGAAAAATGTGGCCATGGATTTTATCACAAGACTACCAAAGAAAACAAGCAGTACGACACTATTTGGGTAATTGTGATCATCAAAAGAGTTATGCTGACGTGAGACGCAAACCCTTAGAATTTCATGTTGAAGGTATCTCCGTGGAAAGGAGTGATACGTTTTAGCAAACGGGGAAAGCTGGACCCTAGATATATTAGACCTTTTAAGATCATTGCTAAAGTAGGAACCGTTGCCTATCGTCTTGAACTCCCAGAAATCCGTTCTTTAAAAAACGAAATTTTGCAAAAATAACCCTACGAAAGAAAATTTAATTTTCCTAGGTGCTAAATGATAAAAGAAAATTTTAAAAAAAAAGAATTATATTTTTTTGACTTTTTAATATTTTTTTATGAATTAAAAACGATTTTAAAAAGAAAAATTAATTAAAAATATTAAACTTAAATGGAAAATTCTGAAAAAAATAAAGAAAAGTAGCTTGAAGGATGCTGGTTCTATGAAAAATAAAATCTGGAAAAGTGGCTTATCTAATAAGCCAGAAATAAGCTATTAAAGCTTATAAGCTAAACTGCCAACACCCCTTTAAATACTAAATAATGCAAACATATAATGAAAAAGTCCCAAGGGCGTGTTGGCACTAGAGAGTATGTGTGAGGCTTAGTATAAAGGGAGAGGTCCAGGGTTCGAGTCTTGGCCTCCTCTTTTTGCAAAAATTATTTTTTTTTCTTTTTTTTTAAACTTATAAAACTTGGAAAATTAAACAACTTTAAAAAAGACAATTTTTTAGAAACTCAAAATAAGTTGGAAAAATAAGCAACAAGAAGCAGCAGTTTCACTTTTTCACTAAGACTTAGACTAAGCTAAACTGGTGGGCTTTTTCTTGATAAATAAGCAAATAAAAATGAAAAATAAGCAAGAACGGATTATCTACTATACCTAATAAGCAAGTTTAAACAAAATAAGCTAAAAGATGGCAGAATTCCTCAAAAGCTTTAAACTTAAATTTTCTAAGCTAAAATGCACATAGACTTAAATAAGCTCTACCCTAAGGTTAATAAGCTAAAAGAGATTCAAACTAACCTAATAAGCAATTAATAACAACAATAAGCTAAGAAAATAGCCTAGAAAACATAATTAAGCAAATAAGCACTAAGGCAAAAATGGCAGACAAAAGCCCCAAGGCCACTTTTTGGGCTTATGAGGAAATCTTATAGCTTAAGGCTATACCAATGAAAAGATCAGCTAGTGGCCTTTTAAAATAAGCAAAGAACTCAAACTTTGAAATGCAAATAAGCTGTTAAAAAGACTTGTGAAAGATGGCAGTTTGCACCAGGGCAACTTTTTGGATTTCTTAATATGACAAAGGGCATAAGCAGACCTAGTAATAAGCTACCAAATAAACTTCAAATTTAAAAGCAAGTTAAAACAGATGGATAACACCTAACAATGAGCTTGTGCTCAAAAGTTCAAAATGGGACTTAGATTTGAAGATAGAAAAGAGACTCTTAAAGACAAAAAAAATATAACTAGACCTTGACAGAATTTGGACAAAACAAAAGTAGACTAAATGAAAACTCTACTGCTGCATTAGACACTTAAAACAACACTAAAAACAACACTCAAAGTTAGTTTTAAAAGTCTCAATCTACAAAGCCCTTGTAAACTGTTTTGGTCTAACAGTTTCAAAAGGGCTCTTAGAAAAAACCTTAAAACTCCCTTTAAGACTTAAAGGCTTTTGAAAAACAGATTAAAAACTCTTAGAAGTTATTGTTAAAGATGGCCCAAAGACCCAATGGTTTTAAAAACACTTTTTAACCCACTTTGGCTGTTATGACAAACACCCCCTTTAAGATTTTTAAAACAAATTTTAAACTGAATTTCAAAGGTTTAAGCCATGAAAATTGAAAACAGATGATAAGTGACAAAAATTAAGCAAGATTAAGCAATAAGCACAAAGCAATAAACACTCAAATAAGCTATTAAGGAAATAAGCAGTTTGAGCAAATAAAGGCAGTTTCACACAAAAACTTAAACAAAAAGCATAATATCAAAAAGTGAGCATACACAAACATAAAGCAACAAAATAAGCAACAATAAGCATCAAATAAGCTATGAACAGTAAAAATAAGCAAAAAAATGCAAAAAACTTGAAAAAGGAAACTTACAAAGGGTCTAAGCTTAATGGCAATGAAATAAGCTCTCAAACTAGCTTATACACACCTATATGCTTACCATAAGCTCTAAATCAATTGTCATCCCTTATAAACCATGCTCCTTGCTTCTTGACAAATTCTTGATATATTTTTTTGGATTTTTGACTTTTTTTAACAGGAAATGAAACAAGCTTTTATATTAGTTTTTAATGACTCAAAAACTTATATTAAGGCTTAAAACAAGTATTTAAAAGACAAGAATTTAAAGAAAATAATAAATTGCATAAATTTAAAGAACAAGTATTTAAAAGACAAATTTAAATTGCAATGTATTAAAATGACAGTAATAAAAGGGTACAAATCTTGGTTACAAGCTTTTGACTTAAACACAAAAATTCGACCAAACTAATAAGCAACATACTGCTTATATTTATACTAAGAGTTCTAGGGTTTTCTTCTTGTGCTTTCTCTGTGAGAGGCTTGAGATTTGTGTTTATTGTGTGAGAGAGTAGCCAAAGTTCATCTTAGCCATTCATTCTTTCTTGGTGCCCAATCCCATCAATCTTGTCCCTTCATTTCTTTGCCCAATGGGATTTTCAGGGATTGCCAAAGTGGCAAGACCCCATGTGGGGTGTGGGGTGATGGAGAGTGACAGTTTTGTTGGGTGGTGAACAGTAAACGAGGCGGGGGAGACAATGAACAGTATGTGGGGTTGTTTTGGCGGGTAAATGGGGTTTATATCTGTTTGGGTATTAAACAGGGTAAAGTTTGGGAAGTTGGCAACAACAGTCCCCCACCTTGTATTAGTTTGTTGCAATGGTGGTCCTTGTGGATAACGATGGTTAAGGTTTAAAGGGAAATAGGCTAACGACAGTTTAAAGATGTATTTGGGCCACATATGTTTCTTTGGGCCGGTGGAATTATAAAAAGAGTATTTGGGCTTTTATTTAAACTTGGGCTTGAAAGTCTTCATATAATATGTAAATGGGCTGACCCGGCCCATTAAATGGGTACGGGTGGGCCCATTTAATATTTCTTCGGTTTTTGGCTTCGGCTTTGACCGTTGACTATGCGGGGTTGACTTTGACTTTTATTGGTTGACTTTTTGGCTTTGACTTGACTTTGACTTCTCCACGCTTTTCCATTCCGTGCTCGGTTTTGTCCATTTTTTGCTTGATTTTTCGTCCTTTTCTCGGATATCCGTTTCCTGCACAATATAAATGAAAACATACAAATACAAAGTATTTTTGGTACGTTTTTGGTCATTTAAGTCCGGTTTTAAAGGTCAAAGGGTATGTGTAATTAAGCACATACCAAAATCCCCCATACTAAACTATTGCGTGTCCTCACGCAATGCTATAAGTAAGCACTTAGAAAACTAAGAATCTCAATCCCCCTCGACTAATAACCTCGAAAAGTAGCTAAGTGTTCGTCAAGGGAAGATAAAGAATCAAGAGTTTAGAAAAGCCCCGTTTTTTATCATTTTTATTATTTATACTAACTACCATTAATATTTTTGTATTTTCCTTTTTCTTTACTAACTAATACGTTTGACTTTCGTTATTTTCATTTGGGATCATAGAACAAGACCAGCATTTTTCATTCCTAAAAATGCCCAAAAAGGATAAATTCATCGTCCCCGACTTTTCACTTATTCCAAACCAAGCTTAAAACGAAATCACCGCTAAATATAAGTTAGGATGCTAACACTACTCATATTTGTAACTTGTGAACTTTTCACTCCCGACAATTATTATATTTAGGTGAATGTGCCATTTCGAATTTCAACCATGGATCAACGTTTTGCAAAAATCTATGCTTCACGTTCCACCCGAGAATAATGAGTTTGAAGGCGAGATCATCCCATGTAGCGACTTTCATCTCGGCACATCCCAACCTTGCGGCTAAGTGACCAGGCTTTTGACACCCCACAGAGACTAGTATCGGGACTCACGGACCTTCGGTTTCAAAGACTCTTAGGTTTCCCGTATACATAGCTTATTAGAAAAACTTAAAATAAAATAGTCTTAGTTCAAAAGCATATTTAAATTTAAGAAAAAGAGATTTTCCCTATATTTATTAATTCACATTTATTACACTTAATTTAATTACACATCCATTAAACTAATGAAATCCTCGACCTTTTAGAAGGCTGCAACATCGGTTGTGAGCCGGCAAGATGCAGCAAACTTTTATCAGTCTCGGATTATTATTCTTACTATGGGCTTTCTTTAGAAGGCTGCAACATCGGTTGTGACCGGCAAAAGATGCAGCAAACTTTTAAATCAGCACCACGAGTTTTATAATTATTATTACCACCACAATTTTTTCATTTTTTTTTAACATATTAATTACCCATGATATAAGAAACTTTCGTTTTAGAAAATATTTTTTTTAAGTATAAATATTGAACTAAATATTTATTGATATCCGACTATACTTCAAAATTGTTTGATTTTAAGTTTTAATTTTCAAAAAATAGTACGTACATTAGTCCGGTTAGAAGCTTATGGGAGAAAAAGCCACAAATTACACACATGAGCTCTTAAGATTTCCAAATAATCCTTGTTTAGCATCCAACTCATAATTAACTCTATCATTTTTCGTTCTTCGCAATCCGCGAACGCTTAGTCTAAAAGTTAAGGAACAAGCTAGAGCTTAACATGCTCGATCGAGTCAAAATTTACTCTTATTCTACCCAGCAGGAAAGTCAAAATTGTGACAAAACACTTATTTTATTTTTGAAAATTTTTAAAAATTTTTCATTTTTTTTTGAAATTTGATGGTAAAAACGGGATTACGTGAAAACAACGACTGCAGGCACAATCAAATCGAAGATCCCCCCATACTAGAACTAAACATTGTCCTCAATGTTTTACGAAGGGTCTCTACGCAAATCCTAAGCCGTTTATTAAGTATGCTTAAAGATAAACGTTAGTCGATAAGATTTGGATATCGGATTCCCAAAATGAAGCTGAGGATTTGAAACTCTTGTGAACGAAAGACAAAACCGCGAGCACGAGAGACTTCAAAAATCCGGGTAATCCTGAACATACAACACAAAACATGAAACACGGAACAGGAAAGAGGCGAGCCTCTCACACACAAAACACTTATTCATTACTACATAACTACCATACTACTACAACGATTATACTAGGATAAGCATGGGTTGCCACCCACGAAGCGCTTGTTTTAGGTCACTTAGCTTGACTCGATCCCCCTGATTATGGATAATACCTATATAAAATATAATATATAAAATATGATGGAAATTTACCAATTTACCCTTGAGGACAAAGGTGAAAAGTAAATTCTTCAAAATATATATAATATAATATAATACGTATCTTTACCGAGAAGTATGATTCCCCGGGTCGTTTCTCCAACGATTTGTAAAATTAAAACCAGGTTTGTCGTTCGGATAATGATTTGAATGGGAAACAATAGTTGATTTGATTAACTACTTTTAACAATTAAAATTAACAAATTCTAACAATTAAGCATAAAGACAAATACGGGAATTCAAAATTTAACTAAAAGCGCAAAACGGGACCCCTAAACGAAGGTCAAAAACCCTAATTTGCTAAAAAAAACCTAACTTAAAATTTTCTTTTAAAATGGACTCTATTTGACTAAAAAGTAAGTTATAAAAAAAACTAGAACAAAAACGGAGTGAAATAACGAGCGTAAAAAAACACGAAACCGAGAACGAGAACGAGTAACGAAGTCTTCGTTCATTAAAAAAAACGAAATTTTGCAAATTAGACTCTACGAAAGCAAAACTAATTTTCCTACGAACTTAATGATAAAAGAAAATTTTCTAAAATGGATTTACATTTTTTTGAATATTTTTCTATTTTTTATGATTTTTTAAAGTTTTTAATGAAAATAAATACTAAATGAACTCTAAAAATTCTAGAAAAATGACAGAAAATATCTTAAACTATTTAAATTCTAGGAAAAATAAGCCCAATGTCACAGCTTATCAAATAAGCTGCGAAATAAGCTTAAACAGCTTAATATGCTTATTAGGCCAAAATGTGTATAAAGTTTTAATAATACAAGAGTCTAATGAAAAAGACCCAAGGGCACAACGGTAAGGTGTAGTGTGTGTGTTTATAAAAGGTTGAGGTGTTGAGGTCAGGGGTTCGAGTCTTGCTCACCCCCGACTTCCACTTCCCTTTTTTTTGGTTTTTATGAAAAACTTAAAGAACAAAAGTTGTTAAGGACAACTTTTTAAGCAACTTTAATAAAAGAACTATAAGCTGAAACTCAAAAATAAGCTCTTAAAGAGCTTATGAAAAAGCTGTTTCAGGAACTTAGCTTTTAAGAGCTAAAAAGCTACTTTTCACTTAATAGCTTGCACACAACTCATTTTAAGCTCAAATTCAAATCTAAAAGCTGTTCTAAAAAGCTAATGATGTGTATAAGCTAAATTCAATAAGCTAAGTTAACTAAAAACACTAAAAGGTCTCTAAATCTAATGATCAAAAGAGCAAACTCAGAAACTATAACTAAAAGCTTAAAAACTAGATAAGCTAAATTGCACAATAAGCTATTTCAGGATTTGAGCTTTTGAGAACTTAACAACCTACTTATAAACTATTAATCCAAATTATAAAAACAAATATTAAAAGCTAGAAATCAAAATTTAAAATCTAAGTTTTAGTTACTACTGTTTTTGGCTTTTTGAGGCTTTTTTTTTTAACTTTAGAAGCTAATTAATCCTAGAGATTAAGCTAGAGATTTGAAAACAAGTTTTAAACTAACGTATCCTATGTCTAAACTATAAGCTTACTTAATTTTAAAACCTAAAGCTTAACTTAGCTAGCTTAAATGCTAATGAAAAGGTAAACAGTAGTAACTGCTGTTACTACTGTTGATGCAATTGACAAAGGGCAAATCTAATATTGCAGGTGACCAAGTATGTCAAACCTGCACTAAACACACTCAATGAATGTGTCTAAACTCAACACAAACAAGATCCAAGCTCACAAGAGCTTGGATCCAAAATTCTCTTATTAGCTTTTTGAAAACAAACTCCCCTAGTGCAGGAGAATAGAAATAAGCCTAAACTTTCTAGATTTTTAAACCTAACCTTTAAAATCTCTTTAACTACTGATTTAAAGTGATTTTAAAAATGACTCAAGCAATGAACTCAACTCATTTTGACTTTAAATGGTCAAACCTCACTAAACCAAACACTCCTTTAACTATGGCACAATCCATTTAAACTTGAGATACTAAAATCTAATGATTTAAACCTAATAACCAGATGATTAACAGCTTATAGCAATCACAGTAAACATATATTAATCAACAGATAAGCTAGAAATTAAGATCCACAAATTATGCTAGCTATTTTTTTGGTTTTTATGATATTATGACAATTTTAAAACAAATCTAAGATCTATGCTAAAGACAGATGATTAATTAAGTCTAATAAGCACATAAGATTACAATAAACACAAGTGAGCAAGATAATAAGCAGATTAAACAACTAATAAGCATATTATAAGTAGAAAAGTAAATCTAAGCTAGGAAACTTAAGACAAGTAAAGTAAATGAAAAACTTACAATCTGCCTTAGCAAAACAAAGGCTAAATGGCTCAATGAGCTTATCAACAGCTCTGGCTTATCAGAGATAAGCCAGTTTAAGTCCATATGAGCCCTTCCATAATTGGTTCATTTTCCCTTCTATAAGCTTCTAAATCCAATATTCCAAGGTTTTAAGCTGATTTTAAGGTTTAAGTGAATTACAAACTGAATTAAGCTCAATCTTAGCTTAGAGACTAAGAGAGCTTGTAGATAGCTTATCAAAGCTTATGAAATAGTAACTTGAATATTTGAAAGAGATAAAGGCTTATAAGTGAAAAAAACAGCTTATAAAAACTAAAATGAGAATTTTATTAATACTCAAAACAGATTACAATTCTTTATAGAAACGACTACAAGAGCTTGAAAAAGTAAAATTACATTTAAAAAAAACTACATAAGCTATTTTACTAAGAAAAATTACAAGGAAAAAAGATATCTGTGTGTGAGTGAGGAGCTCGTATTTATAGCCACCAGGGAAGCTTCTAGGTCTAAATTTAGTTACACCTCCTCTCAATCTTGTCCATACATTCCTTCAATCATTGGATCAACACTTAGGGCCGTTGGATCAAATTATAACTCACACGGATTGCCAGCGTGGCAATCCGTGATGTGACACCTTGTGTTACTTCTAGGCAGGCTTTAGTGTAAAATCTTGCATCTTTGTGTGTTTCTACACAATCCACGTGTGATTTCCTTTGTGGGTTTTGGCCAATGAGAAAGCTTGGTGATGTAATAACTCTGCCAACGTGTACTTGAGCCCTTGAATTGTCCTTTTTGGCCCCCAATTGGTAAAAGCCCTTTGATTTAACCCTGAGTGAAAAGGAAGTAGAAGGGCGAACAGTGGTAAAACCACTTTTCCCGCTTAATTTTAACTGAAGGGTGCATTTGTATAAGTTAGACCCAGGTGTTGACTTAGGTTTGGGCCGGGTATGGTGGGTTTTGGGCTTGGATTTGTGTTTTGTTATAAAGAAAGTAACGGGTGTTAACTTCTATTAATAGAAGTTAACACCGTTAGGGCTCCAAGGGTAATTTTGAGATTTTTGTCTTTTTGTGTTTTACTTGGGTTGACTGAGAGTTGACCAAGGCTTGACTTTTTGACCTTTTTGTAGAAAACTTCCGGCTCTTTGTGTGCTCTTCCGTTCCCGTGTCCGTGTTTGTCCGGTTTTTGACCGTTTTCTTGTGGTTTTTGCTTTATCCGTACCTGCACATACAAAACATAAAAACAAGCATATCTTTGCCATTTTTATTATGTTTTTGGTCTTTATTGGGTTTATTTTGATATAAAATGGATATGTGTTTTCACACATATCAAAATTCCCCAAACTAAGCGATTGCGTGTCCTCACGCAATATTATATGCCTTATAACCAAATACCTCAAAACTTCCCCAAACTAAACCTTTGAAAAGTAGCAAAGATTTTTGTGGAGAGAGCTAAGAAATCACAAGTTATAAAACACCCCAATTTCCCATTTTCTAAAACCTTATTTTCATTTTTTTTTATAATATAGTGAGATAATTTTGACTTTCGTTATTTCCATAACTGTTAGGGATCATAGAACAAGATGCATTTCGAATCCGAGAATGCCCCAAAAAGGATAAATTCATCGTTCCTGACTTTTCACTTATCCAAACCAAGCTTAAAACAAAATCACAGCTAAATATCAGTAAGGATGCTAACACTACTCATATTTGCAACTTGTGAACTTTTTACTCCCGACATTTATTATATCTTAAGTGAGTGTGCTTATCTTGAATTTCAACCATGGATCAACTTTTTGCAACATACTATGCTCTACGTTCCACCTTAGAATAATGAGTTTAAAGGCGAGATCATCCCATGTAGCGACTTTCGTCTCGGCACATCCTAACCTTACGGCTAAGTGACCAGGCTTTTGACACCCCACAGAGACTAGTATCGGGACTCACGGACCTTAGGTTTCAAAAACTCTCAGGCTTCCCTAATATTCATAGCTTATAAAATAGAGTAGTTAAAGTGCAAAAGCATATTTGAATTTAACAAAAAGAAGTCAATTATTAATTTAATTTTTTTTAACTATTTAGACATTTATGCAATTGTAACCCTCGACCTTTTAGAAGGTTGCAACATCGGTTGTGAGCCGGCAAGAGGTAGTAAACTTTTATCAGCCCACAGCTTTTATTATTATATTTATTATATCATTTTTTCATATATATATATATATATATATATATATATTCTTATATATATTTATAGAAGACTTCTTTTTGAAAAATTCAAGTATAAATTTGAACTAAGACTAAATTTTTTGTTATATATTACATAAAAATT
>BQNB010011902.1:37785-80340 GCA_026074375.1 Tanacetum coccineum
CCTCATCTTCTATGAGACACATACTAAGTGATAGCAAATGTGAGCATTGAGTACCTATAAGAAAAATCACACACCTTTGCTAGATTTTGACAAGGCTTCGTCATACCATTGTAAACACGAACAAGTTACCTCCAAACGTTGTTCGCCGTTTAAGATATAATAAGAACACGCATCTGTGAAACTCAACTACAACATCAAATAAGAAATATTCAATTGTCTTCGTAATCACCTCTTCAAATAATCTCCAAAAATACGAGCCATAAATCAATAAGAATAAACTATTTGAAAAATAGTTCTGTCCGAGATCCAAATCCATCCAAAAAACGTACAAACTGCTTTGTCAGATGACTCTGGCAGTATTAAAAATTCAAACCAATTAGCAACGCTTTTTCCGTCATAAAGCTGTTACTAAAACGCTGTTAGTGACACATTACCTGTCACTAAACTGTTGCAGATTCCATGTCTCCTTCCTCCCATTTATATTAGTGACACTTTGTCCGTCGCTGATCTGTTGCAAATCTGTTACAAAGCTGTCACTAATCTGTTACTAACCTTTATTCTCCTTCCTCCCAAATTTGTTAGCGACGCTTTTTCTTGTTGCTAAACTATTACTAATTAGGATACTCCTTCCTCCAAGGCTATTAGCGACACATTATTCTGTCGCTATTCTGTTACTATGCTGGCAGTATTAATAACATAACCAGCAGTACAAATTGTAAACCAACAATATTAACATCCTCTTGGAACCAAAGCATCATTAAATCATGGAAGCAGTATTGGACGAGCATTATTAACAAGCATACTCGAATCTTTAGTAACATTAATATTAAATCCGTTGACTTTTCATACCTTTGAACAAACAGTTTCAACAACGAACATTAGTAATCGTGCACAGTAGTATTAACATGTAATGGATCCAACAATAGTATCCTTTCATGAACATCACATATATAAACTTAAAACCCACGTTCCATACACTAACTGTATAGAGAATTATGATCTTTTCTTGGCTCCACGCACTTGCTTAAGATATATAAGTTTAAGTATAGGTTTTGAGTAAACCTGCTTGATGGTTTTTAGTTTTTCTTCTCCATTATGAAAACACAATCAGATCCAAAGTGAAAGTAATGTAAAACTCTAGTCGAAACTAAGGTTTCATCAGTTTAAGAATTAATTACCACGGATCAATATCAAGAAGAATATTACCATGAACGAATAAGAAAATCACCTGCTGCTCCTTACTCAACAAACATACAAGACGACTATAATAAGAATATTCATATCTACCCAACTGTCATCATATTAGGATTTCATTGTGGCGGAAGTAGAACCTTTGATTAGTTTAACATGTAGAACCCTAAATAATTAGGGTTTCTTGATCCGTCCTTCACCATCATTAATCGTATGAATCATCCGTGTTTTCTTTCTTACATTCGATTGTAGAAACCTTGTAAAATCCTAGATCACGAGCCCACTGGCTCTGATACCACATGTTGAGAATCATTTTGCTCATCTAGGATAATAATAACAATGATTGATAACACGCAGCGGAATAATAAAGAACACAATCAAAGTTATGAACAAGGTTTTCTATTCAAACATTTTCTCTATTACCCCAACTATAACTTGGGGCTACACCAACTAACTATGGTGTACTATTTGACTCTCATCAGTCGAATTGCTATATAATTATCTAGACTCTCATTGGGAGAGCTCTAGTTTTCTATGGATGGATGCATTTTTCTAAATGCCTGGACCTCCTTTTATAGCATAAGGAGTCCTAGGCTTACAAGGAAACTAATTAATATATTAATGAGAGAATCAATTAATTATCTTCTCATTAATATTCATTCTTATCTTATTTTGACCAAATCTTTATTTTCTTCTACATCTTGTAGAACTTCATGATGACAATTTTGGTCCTTCTTGTTTCCATCTTGTTTCATTCTTTTATTCACTTTGTCTCATCAAATCAAGAATCCCAACAGTGTGCAGCTAGTTTTTAGTGATTAAAATGGATTTCATAAGCTTTAGATAGGTCTAAATGCTAGTTTTAATAAGATTAGAATAAGTTTTGTTAAGTTTTGTAGCTTGTTTCATCAAAGACTCAAGTCTGCTAGTCAAACTAAGCTTCAAACTGCTTATTTGATGAATTTTTTAAAATCCTACTTGAGTTGTGGTTTTTGTGATCAAAATGAGTTTCATTAGCATCAATTTTCATCTGTTTTGAGTTTGTAGACTTTGGAATAGCCTTTTTTAGAATTTTAGGACAAAATCAGTCTAGTAGTGTTAGCTTTTAAAAGTTTGGTATTGCAGATTAATTGTGGTCAGATTCAAGCTAAACTTTGATTAACTTTGATTGCATTTAGTTTATTATAGTTTGTTTTCAATCTGTCTCAAGTTTTTAGTTTGTCAAAATAGCTTATGAGTCTTAAAATTTTGAATCAAGTAGTCATTTCATCTTCAAAAAGTCCAAAAACAAGTATGTCAAACTGTCCATTTCACTTGTTTTGTCATACGAGTCTAGAATTTAATCTGTTTTCAAATTTAAGCTTAAATTTAATGCTTATTAGATCAAAATTTAGGCTGCAAATTATTGTCAAAGTTCTTTAAATCCTATTTTTGAGTCAAACTGTCTAAGTGGTTTTAGTTGTTTATCAGCTCATGTGTTTTGCTTATTTATAGTCTTAGTGCTTATTTAGTCTAGGTTTAGGTCCGTTTTCAGCTTAATAGTCTTTCTCATTGCTTATTGAGTCTTAAAAATAGCCAAACAGTCTTAACTAGTGGTCTTTTGCCAAACTGTCACTTTCGAGCATCCTTTTTCTAGCTTATTAATAAGCTTTAATTTTAAGTCATTTGTTAAAGCTGCTTATTCTAGCTTAATCTTTAGGTGTTTAAAAAGAAAAATAAAAAAAATATTTTATAAAAAGGACAATCACAGGACTCGAACCTGTGACCTCCCCCTCAACACACACACACACACACACACACCTTAACACTACGTCCTTGGGTCTTTTTCATTATTACTTTCCAACATTTAATACTTATACTCTTTTAACTTTTAGCTTATTTTAGCTTAATGATTTTTCCCAGCTTATTAGTGATAGCTTTTTTATTTGTTTTTCTTTGTAAACCTCAGAGATAGGATCTAGAATTTTTATAAATTTTCTCAAATTTTTAGGATTAAGTTTAGTATTTTTAGTTTAATTTTTAGTCTTATTTAGTTATAAAAATAGTTTTAATTAGTTTAAAAATTTATAAAAAAATATTTTCTGTTATTAAAAATTAGTTTAATACATTTTACTTTAAGAAATTTGCATTTTGAGTTTTAAGAGTTTTATTTTGTCATTTTTAGTTAATTAGTTAGTATTAGTTAAATTTTAATTGTTTTAAATGTCGTTAGAATTTTAAATTGCCTGTATTCCTAGATTAGTGTGCCTTTATGTGTTTTCCCTTTGCATTATTAGATTTAGAATCATAAATCCAAAATTTCGATTATTCAAGCACCCGATCACGAACCGAAACAAGATTCTCAATATTCACGCTTCGTTGGGAAAACGACTCGGGAACGATTTAACTTTATCCTTTCCTAAGGGTAATTTTCTTATCTATACTTTTCGGAAATATATTTTATTAGTGATTAGCTTATTACTCTTTCACAAGAGTAATTTGCGTTTTTACTTATATTATATATATATATACTATAACACACGTGAAATCAGAAACCTTGGTCAGTCTTACAACATGTGGCCGATCATATTAACAACATACAATATGCCTTCGTGGTTATGTATGAAAGAGACTTTTTTATGCTGACGTTGTTAAATCTTGGCCCTAAATCATCGGCGAAGGAAATTGATGTTTACTTAAGGCCTTTGATGTGTTTCAAAAGCTTTAAATTTATAAGACTGTGAATACCGGATAATTATATGAAAACACACGGGTAAAGTATAACCCTCGTTTGTAATATAGTATTGTAGGTAAGTCAGGTCGTTCCACAGGAGATTGGCAATTCTAAGATAAAGTCGATAATATTACGAAAAAGGATTATCTTATAGATTGTCACGGGTCTAAAGATAATGGTCTAATTCAATTAAAAGACATGTTTGGTTAAGGAACAAGAAATATTATAAATAAACTTGAGTAGATGAATGATTCACGAATGTAGTTATAATCGATTTAAGAATGTTTAGTTGCTTAAAAAGATTGTCTATTGTTCATAATGAAAAACCCTTTCGGCCTTTATCTTTAATTATGAAAATGCTTTAAGTGTGATCCGAGTTTGATGATGAGTAATATAAGCTTGCTAAACCAAGTTTGTTAGACATGTGGTTTAGCGTTAAACCCTTTTGCACTTAGGTTAATTTTCGTTTACTTAGCCAATCCTCACAAGGCTAAGGTCTAGTTGTTACAGACAGACAACATGGAAATCAGTCACTTAACCGGAGTCTTTCGACCTATATCCGGGATAAGTGGTGACCAAACGAAAATTAAAGAGTCTAAGTTCAAAAACATCAAGCTTATAGTATTCATATCAAAAGTTCATTCAAATAGTCAAGCTTGATCCATAATACCCATAGAGCCCCTAACCAAACATGTTAATCTACTCAACAATCATAATAGCAACACATTCAACAAGTATGATAAATCTAAAATTCATATTATAAAAGGATGGAAACATGTTTTTACCAAATTTCAAGAGCAAAAGTTCCAATCTAACAATTCCTTCTAAGAACAAAGAAACAACCGTCAACTAGCACTTCCAACTTCTGAAATTTTAAGAATTTGCTTGTTCTCTTCCCTGGAAAAAGATGAAGATGAAGATTTACCCTTCAAATTTTCTTAACAACTTCTCCAACTCTTGGAGAATGATTGAGTGTGTGTTGTGGACTGAATATTGTTGTTGTGAATGATATTTTTCCTCTAAATTCGTGCTTCTATTTATAGTGATGATTGGGTAATTCAAGAGTTGCATCATTGATGATTTTTTTAGTAACTGACGCAGAAAGTGCGCCGCACTTGGATAAAAGTGCGCCTCACATCCCTAATAAATGACTTGCATTAAAACCCGCTGACAAGTGTGTCGCACTTGATAATAAAACCGGCGCACTTATGCCTTTGACATCAATAGACCCTTTCTAGATCCTTCTTTTGACAAATATTAGTTATAAGTGACCATATTTCTTGCACGTTAAGTCCTTCCTTCCATATTTGGTCATGAAATAATATTTACATAACAAACGACCAATTCTTGCAATATTTATTGCGTTAGTGTATATATTTCTTGCATTTCTAAGGGATATTTTATGTATATTTAGAGCGTTATCAAATCCCCCCATACTTAGCTTATTGCTTGCCCTTAAGCAATCAAAGCGAAAGAATTTCGTTCCATCAGATTAGAAATCATAAGCACAGATAACGCGACAAAGCAACTCACGAAGTTTTAGATAAGTTTTATTTTTCATTCACGCTCAATTTAGTGATAAGGGTAATAAACGAGAGTCACTCAAACGCGCAGTCATGAATTGTACAAATTACCATAAGCTTGTACTAGAAACTAAACTCCACCGACATGGCGTAAGCACCAGACATTATCTTCGAAAGAGGTTACATACTAGTAAGTTTCGGGTTTGTTTTGTTGAAAAGAGTTTATAATTAAATAATGATCCATCTTATCCGTTATTCCATCGAACTTCTTCGTTTAGGTGACACTCAGACATTCCGACTTTTTTTTATTTTTTATGATAACATTCTTGGGATAATAAGATATTCTTGCAGTTACGCGCAACACTTCAAACAGATAAAATTTCATATGATTTAATTAAAAAGTTTTTTCAACAAAGTAATTCATTTATATTTTCCATTTTAATAATACCTCTTAATCAGAAAAATGTTTATATCACGCAAGCGTGATCTTACTGCGGTCTCAAAAAGATTTCAAGCACAAGTTCTAGAATTTACAAATCATCGGCACACTCATAATTTTCAACCGATACCTCTGTTCTAGAAAAAGCGACAAAGACCATACATACACATCCGTAACGACGGAATAGACATATATGACTGCAATCAAACTGTGGTTCCTTGTTTTACTGAATGGATCTTAGCAACCAATAAAGGATGATAGTCAAGATGTATAAATACAACTGACTATGTAGAAACAATGATTATGAATACTATGTGTTAATGCGGAATCTTAACACAAGTACTAAGAAGAACAATGAATTAATCTGGATAACAACTTTATTAAAGTGTTCTTGAGAATCACATATTGCTAACTATTATATTGTATGTTCTGTATGATCTTCTGTTGAACTCTATTTTGTAACTGTGCCTAGGGTTCCTTTTATATAATAAGGATAACCCTAAAAGGCTTACATATTTTTCTGACAAATATCTCAAAAATATCTTTTAAAATATCTTTCAAATATCTTGTCATCGGTACTAACTAATTTACTACTAACGGTACTAACTAACCAGCAGTACTAACACTTTGTACTGTCGGTACTAAGTTTAACTGTCGGTACTAACTATTTGTACTAACGGTACTAAGTTAAGAGAACATTAATCCTAACAATCCTCCCTTAAACATGAATGTTAAACTATTTTAACTTCATGTTTCTTCATTCCTTTAAGAACTTGATTGTTCTTTAAGCTTCTTTTAATGCATAGAGGATGTATCCAAACATTCTTCATGATTTCTTAATCTTGTACACTCTATCCTTCTATAGCAGCATCCTTGTCTTTTCAGCAATTCAGCAACATCTTTTCAGCTACACAGCAACATCTTGAAACCTACAATCCAACTAAGTTGGCTTTGTAGTTTTTGGCAAACTACCAGCCATCAACGGATTTGATGTTCCTTTACCAGTAGCCGTTTGCTCTGGGATAGATAACTCTTCATCTTAAGAATATGGTGAGTTAATTACCATACAGTTTTTGGTAAACTGTCAACCATCAACGGATTTGATTAGTCTTTACCAAATACCGTTTGAGTTTGGACTAGCCAATGCTTCATTGTCATAAGTACTATCTCTTCAGTCAAAACTCTGCTCTTCCTAGCAATCTTTGAAATGAACTGACCACAACAAATCTGACTGTCCTTCTGACTTCCAGCTCCCTTTCTTTTCATCCATTTTGCAATCACCCAAGCCACATTTGCATACCCATTCCCCCCGATGTCTAGCCCTCAAACCATATCCTCCACTACCCACCTCCCCCCCCCCCCCCCCCTCCTCCTCTCCCCCCTCCCCCCCCCCATTTTCCTAAGATCTGTGTATACTCCAGTCGTTCTGACATAAATCCGTAGTGATCATTTTATGCAAACACTCTGAGAATCAGGAATCTAACGGGAGTGATTGAGCTCTAGACAAATGTAAGGTCCCTAATAAAAACTTGCTAATCCCTTTCCCAATACTCTATGCATTACTAGTTCTGTGTGTGTGTTCACCCCTCAATGTCAAATAACGTACCCAAGAACACTTCTCCTAAATTCGTCGCATGCATATAGTCTAATCTTCCTAGCAAATTCCAACTACGTTAGACTCATGAGCACGCCTTCCTTAGTTCTAAAACTGTTATCTTCTTTTCGATTGTAACTCATCATCCCGGCACATATTCATCAATCCTATAGTAGCATAAAGAACTCTCGGCACTCTCAGTTTGGGTAGATAGGCTCACGGTATGTTAAAAGCCCTTACCTAAGCCACTGAAAAGAAATTTTCCTACTGGTTTCAGCTTCTTTCAGGATAATCGCCGTTAACATGTTACGCACGTATTTCCTCTCACAACCAATTTTGTCGCGCCCTTGTAACAACTGCCAATCACGATTTGCACGTGTGAATTAAATGACGGCTGCGCTCGCTAGCAAAGTTGCGAACTCTAGTGTCTATATACGTGATCAGCTGGCCTCTCTCTAACGACAACCACTTCCACTCCAAGAATTCGTGGTGAACATCTTTGATGTGTTTCAAAAGCTTTAATTTTATAAGACTGAAAATACCGGACAATTATATGAAAACACACGGGTAAAGTATAACCCTCGTTTGTAATATAGTATTGTAAGTAAGTCAGGTCATTCCACAGGAGATTGACAATTCTAAGATAAAGTCGATAATATTACGAAAAAGGATTGTCTTATAGATTGTCACGGGTCTAAAGATAATGGTCTAATTCAATTAAAAGACATGTTTGGTTAGGAACAAGAAATATTATAAATAACTTGAGTAGATGAATGGGGGGGGGGGGGAAATTCACGATGTGTTTATAATCGATTTAAGAATGTTTAGTTGCTTAAAAAGATTGTCTATTATTCATAATGAAAAACCCTTTCGGCCTTTATCTTTAATTATGAAAATGCTTTAAGTGTGATCCGTGTTTGATGATGAGTAATATAAGCTTGCTAAACCAAGTTTGTTAGACATGTGGTTTAGCGTTAAACCCTTTTGTACTTAGGTTAATTTTCGTTTACTTAGCCAATCCTCACAAGGCTAAGGTCTAGTTGTTACAGACAGACAACTTGGAAATCAGTCACTTAACCGGAATCTTTCGACCTATATCCAGGATAAGTGGTGACCAAACGAAAATTAAAGAGTCTAAGTTCAAAAACATCAAGCTTATAGTATTCATATTAAAAGTTCATTCAAATAGTCAAGCTTGATCGATAATACCCATAGAGCCCCTAACCAAACATGTTAATCTACTCAACAATCATAATAGCAACACATTCAACAAGTATGATAAATCAAAATTTCATATTATAAAAGGATGGAAACATGTTTTTACCAAATTTCAAGAGCAAAAGTTACAATCTAACAATCCCTTCTAAGAACAAAGAAACAACCATCAACTAGTACTTCCAACTTCTGAAATTAAGAAACTTTGCTTGTTCTCTTCCCCGAAAAAAATGAAGATGAAGGTTTACCCTTTAAATTTTCCTAAGAACTTCTCCAACTCTTGGAGAATGGTTGAGTGTGTGTTGTGGACTGAATATTGTTGTTGTGATTGATATTTTTCCTCCAAATTCACGCTTATATTTATAGTGATGATTGGGTAATTCAAGAGTTGCATCATTGATGATTTTTTTAGTAATTGACGCAGAAAGTGCGCCACACTTGGATAAAAGTGCGTCGCACATCCCTAATAAATGACTTGCATCAAAACCCGCTGACAAGTGCGCCGCACTTGATAATAAAACCGGCGCACTTGTGCCTTTGACATCAATAGTCCCTTTCTAGATCCTTCTTTTGACGAATATTAGTTATAAGTGACCATATTTCTTGCACGTTAAGTCCTTCCTTCCATATTTGGTCCTGAAATAATATTTACATAACAAACGACCAATTCTTGCAATATTTATTGCATTAGTACATATATTTCTTGCATTTCTAAGGGATATTTTATGTATATTTGGAGCGTTATCAGCCTTTGATGGGTGACTAGAGACGATGTTACAGACAGTGACTTCAATATGAGAGTAATGCTTTAATTGACCATCAATGATTTTCCTGCTTGAAATAGTTTATCTTGGTGGAGTGGGCAAGGTTACATGGCATGCCATACATATAATGAAGACACTGCATCTGAGCGTGTAATAAGCAAAACAACTTATGTTGGTCATTAAAGATTCTTGAAGAAGAACCATGCATGGAGGAAGGACATGGTATTCAATGGTAAAATCAAAGCTAGAGATCCTCCTAAAATTTTTACCAATGCTGATATCTTGACTCAAATTGAGAGATTGCCCACACGTATGACAGGGAAACATCTAAGTTATAGGGGTGTGAAGATAAAACATAATCCTAATTGATGACGTACCCTCCCCTCTGGCTCGAAGGCATCCCATTCGAGCTCGAAAGCGATCTACTCCCAATTACATCTAGAAACCTTCGAATAGTTTCTAGTGGTGTAAAATCATCTTCGTGATGGTTACCAGTATGGGAACCCGCCATGTGAAGGCCCACACCCTTCGCGGTAAGGTCTTCGACGAAACTAGGGTAGAGGTCAGACTTGGTCAAGTCAAAACCCACGTTCTCCCTCTCTACCAAGGCTTTCTCGCCAAAGTAGAGATCATGGTACATTTAACCCAGTAATCCCCTAAAATCGTAGAACACCCCCATGATCACTGGCTTATGTGCAAGTACTATGTTCTAGCCTATTTCTCATCACCTATAAATAGATGGACATATATCTCAGGTTTGTTTACGCTCCCAGCACTTACCTACATACTTATTACTCCCAGAGCACATACTTACTCTCATGCCAGAGGTGATTCGCATGGATACCCCTGTGCTTCACTTAACGTAGTGTTTTCATTTATGTTGTCACAGGTTATCTACGGCTTGACAAGCAAACATACACCCTCAAACTCTTTGATCCCCATCAATGCCTGGTTGTGCCTATATTTTCACAATCACTAATGGAATTGGAGTAAACTATTTATATTTTACGAGCTACAATATTGGTCTTCTCTTACACTAAAACATAATTTTGATGTCATACATATTGAAAAAATGCGTTGGAGAATTTCTTGGGCACTTTCTTAATGAATGACAAATCTAAAGACACCACAAAGGCAAGACAAGACATGCAAGCTTTGGGCATTTGACACGAGTTATGGCTCGCCAACAAAGGAAACGGGAAGTGCTTGAAGCCTTATTCTAAGTACTCCTTGTCACCCGGTAATAGAAAAAAGTTTTGTCAATTCAATAAAGTAGTTAAACTACCAGATGGGTTTGGATCCAACTTCAAGCAAAAAGTGACTGATAATGGTAACAATATAACGAGCATGAAGTCTCATGACTATCATATAGTGATGCAACGGTTACTTCCTTATGGACTTCAGCAATACTTGGACCCAAACAATTCAACACCAATAACCGAGCTTTGTTTATTCCTTAAGCAAATTTTTGCTCAAACTTTGATGGAGGATGACATGGTGAAAGCTAGATACCAGTTGATTAGTATTTAGTGCAACCTCGAGCAAATATATCCTCCCACTTTTTTGACATTATGATTCACTTGGTTATGTATTTACCTGAAGAGGCTATTGAAGGGGTCATGTTCCCTTTTGGTGGATGTATCAATTTGAAATATACATTGTCAAGCTAAAAAATTATGTACGAAATAAAGCTAAGCTGGAAGGTTCAATAACGAAGGGTTATGTTGCAGACGAAGCATTAACTTTCTGTTCTGATTATTTTTGGAGTGTTGAGACGAAATTTAATCGTCCCAGCCATAATTAGGATTTTCCTCGCCCAACAAGTCAATTTCAGGTGTTTTGATGAATATGTAGAAAGATTGGTAAACAGATATTTATGTGGTTGGATCACCAAGAAATGAAGAAAGTAATATGGTATGTACTTCACAACAGTTATAAAATCGACAAGTACCTGACCACGTTCGATAGGTACGCGTTTTTATTTTGAAATTTCTTTTTCCTAAGTTATCTTTTTGACGGCTTATTCTAATATCATGAACATTTTTAGGGAATTTCCTGACAGTGACATGAGACAAGAATTTCCTCGCTGGTTTAAGCCAAAGGTAAACTTATTGTATGTATTTCCTGTTAAAATTAACGACTATTACTTATATCTATCTATTCTTATCTTTTTCATAGATTCGTAAACATTACATAGACAACGACCCAAGTCCTACTGCCGAGTTATTTGCTTAGGCTTATGGACCATCACCGACTCCAATCTCAATCAACTCTTATGTAGTCAACGATGTGAGGTTTGTCATACACAGCCGCGATCAACGTCGTACAACTTAAAACAACAGAATTTGTTCACCTGGTGAGAAGGGCAGAGAAATGTATTATGGCCAGCTTGAAGAAATTCTAGAGTTTGCATATACCTCGTTCAAGGTTGTGTTGTTTCGAGTTAAGTGGTTCGACACTAGCTGTTAGGTCTTGATTTATGATATTGTATCACGCTTAATAAATGTTTAGGATCATAGAGATTGTAAAAGAGGAAGTAAGTTTCAAATGTAAAAAGAAAATGTATTAAGAAGAAGTAGAGAGAATGATAGAGGTTGGTGTTTACAAATGACTCACATACTTACCTTCCCTTCTAAGGGAAGATATTTATAGTGTTGACTAACACTATGACTTATTCTCTACTTCTACTAACTAAGGGTGTTTAATGAGCCAATTATTTAGCTCATTGCACCTTATTACATTTCTAATAAAAGTAAAACATAATTAAGACTATTACAAAATAAATAAGACCACTTAAGTATCTAATAATAGACACTTTTCATTCCTAACAATCTCCCCCTAAGGGTCGATTATTCTGGGTGCTCATTCCTTAGTCAAAGTGGTCTTCCATTCACATAACTTTCACATCGTCTTATTTGATCTCGAAGCTTCAACCGATCTTGCATGTATTCTTCATAGAACATCATCAAATCTGCATCTTGATTACTTAGAGCTTGATTTGCATAACCATGCTTCACATCTAAGTTAATCTTTTTCACTTTCTCTAACACCCTCTTCAAAGTTGCATCACAAAACTTTGATATCTCATCAATGTCCACAATTCTCTTTTCCTTCTTTTTATTCTCGTATATCAAACCAATGAAAGTAAGAGCTGTGATTGAATATGGTGTCTTTTCTTCAATACCAGGAAATGTGAGTATTGGTACAGTAAGATTGACTTTGATTTGGTAGCTTTCCATACCACGTTGATAATCATGAAATCTTTCCCAGATAACACTACGTCTGATAAAGACGATCAATTACTTGAGTAACTCATTCTTCAGATGTTCAATCTTTCCATTTAAGCACACCAGATACAAGTCTTCAGTCTAATTCTTGTGTAAAGACTTGTAATATGACTCTGAGAAGGAACACATTGAACCATCAGCCCTTCTAAAAATAATCTCCTTCATGAATTCTTGCCCATGACTATAACCCTTATGGATTTTCTAGTTTATAATGTTCTATTTTAGTCCTTTGACTTTTATCATTTTCTATTCCTGGCAGACCGATTTCCAGGATTTCCTGTAATCAGTTATTATCTATTTAATCATTAGTGTTGATATTCTCTTTAATTATCTCATTATAGATGATTATATTCATAATTGATCAATCTCTGAGAGATTTTCCCACAAACGACTTAAAATCTCAAACAACACGTCTCGGCACGTCCATTAATGTCCATGTCTAAACTAAGATAATTTAACCTTAAAACCTATAATGTAAATAGTCAAAGTTTAAGTAAAAACATTTTTACATTCGTTAAAAATACTAGGAAACTTCAGGTCACATTCTAAATCACAAGATTTGACCATTTAAGGACCCGACAAGTGACAAAACGCAACTAGGATCGCCTTTATATTCCTAGCCGCCGTCGAGCCCTACAAGGGACAACAAGGCTACATTTTAGCAACCATGTCCCAAGTGGTACCACCCCAAGTTGTCTTATGTATAAAAAATTCTCACACATATCTCTTTTCATTCCAAACACATACAAAACTTCTCCTTCCTTTCACTCTTGTCTCGTCCAAAAACACACACCACACACATACTTTTATTTTTATTTTTGATAAAGAAACATGAGAGTTTGAGTGCTTCCGGGTTAATTCCAATAGGCGTGGGTTCATTAAAACAGCGTTTGGGTTGTCGGTATAGTGTATAATCTCATTTTCAAAACCCTCTTTGTAAGTCATATATTTCTCAAATATTCTTGTACTTTTAGTAATGTTATGATTCATAGATAATAGTTGTACGGTGCGTTTGTTAAAAATCAAAAGCTAAAAGTTTTAAAATAAATACTAAGGGGTGTTTGTTCGGTTCGACGTGGGTAAAAAGGGAACAAGGAAAGACCATTTATTATTTTGGACGTGATGGTTGATGACATCAAATAACGTCTAGTTTATAGCATCATTTATCCCATGTTATTAACCCATTTTGTATAATTATTGCAAAGAATTGTTACTTAATCGTTCATATTTGAGAATTGCAGTAATTATGGAGTACTTGGTGAAACTTGACTAAAAGGCACTCATTCTGGAGCTTAAATGAAGATATTTTGAAGATTATTATTCTGAAGATCAATACGCCGTATCCATCAAGGAAGATACGGTGTATCCGTGCCTACACTCACCAAAGACCACAAAGGAAACAAGTTCAATACGCCGTATCTAGTGAAGACCAATACGCCGTATTGGAAATATAGTATGTGAATATTATGGAAGATATCAAACGTGGTCCCTACTCTAAGAAAGCCCAATACGCCGTATCCAATACATTGGATACGCCGTATCGACATCGACTCCAGACAATATAAATAGAAAACTCAAAAATGAGTTTTAGGTGTGCTAAATGATATTCTCGATACCTAAACCACAAAGGTCAATTTTCAGAGGAGAAAAAGAGCAGAAGAGGTCTTGCAATGCATTCCAATCCATAGGAGACAACGTGTAATTTCTTATACTGTTATAATCATTCAATTTTTGGTATTATTCGTTAACTCGGTTAGTTTACCTTGGCTAAGGCATTACTATTGTATTAATTATGATGTTTGAAGGCTAATACCTTCGGGTATTAGCTATTATTATGAAGATCTGAATGTTTGGTTTTGTTTATATCGCGATTTCTTAATTTATCGTTGCACGCTTGATTATGTTTATCAATTTATACTTGTTTACGTGCTTTTGTATGTGACCTATCATTCAACTGGATCTAGTGATACAAACCAAGTAATCTAGGTGCCGGGATAGCTCTCCATATAGTAATTTATACATCTAGAATCATAGGATCACAAATATTGTCCTTCTAAAACTGTGCTAAGGATACGCTTCTAGCTTAACTAGTTAACGGAAACTGCCTTTGGTTTATTGAACATGTTGACTAGTAGGTGAATCTAGATAATTCAACAAATAATGTTCTGATTCCATTGGATAGTTGGACAAGTGGACTACTAATGTATAGATTGTCATTAAGCAGTAAGTGGGTAAAGTCTCTATGAGCTAGGGTTATAAAGATCACCATTGCTTTAATCCCTAAGATAGATTATAATAAGCAAATAAGGATGCTTTATGCGGATGCTTTAATTGTGACAGAGTTAATGTGTCTAGGTCTTAGGATGAAGTCCCACCTAAGTTTAAGAATGATATGCCTCTTCGAGATAAGTAATCATTGAACTGAATAAACAAACCAACCTTCTAATCGAATTAATGATGGCTAATGGAGGTTTCTATTATAAGGCTTGACCGCTCTTTTATCTTCTGTTAATTTGCTTGCGTGGATTAAAGTGTCTTAAATTGATTGTAATCACCAACCAAACTATGCCAGTCTCTCAGGCTGAAACCCCCCTTTTACCTGTTAGAATTAGGATTAGAACTAACGTAGGATTAGCATAGGTTTTACTTAGATTAGAATTAACTTAGATTAGATAACCAAAATATAAATAAATTGAGAGATTTAACCTCGCTTCAAGTGTTCGACATCCTACTTACCACGAATCTACCACCGACCGGGTACATTGCCTGTTAAAGTGTTGTTTTTGGTTAAGTTGGCAAAATATAAATTTAAACTTGAATCATAAAAATATACAGCACACAACGACACATCAAGTTTTTTGGCGCCGTTGCCGGGGAGTGAAAATTAATCTTGATTTTTATTTTATTTTGGTTTTTTAGATTAGATCTGACCCTTAGGAGTAGTGTTAATTAGAATAGTGTATATTCTTGTATATTCTGTATTTTTTGTATATTTGTTAGTTTAATTGTTTGCTTATATATTTATGTGTTTAATTTAACTGTTTTTCTAATACACTGTTCTGGTCGATAACTCGATATGGCGTATCCACTTTCGTCGGATATGGCGTATCCAACTTTCTGTCTAATACAACGTATTCATTCAACAGATTAATACGACATATTCACTTCTATTGAATACGGCGTATCGATCATCTGGAACAAAAACAGAATTTGAGTTTTAGTACTTGATTTCGGTGCTAAAAATTTTTCTATCCTTAAGAGCCCATCCTACTAATTGTTTATCCTTTGTTTCAGGTAGTGCATGACAAGGAGTTCAACAAATGAAATATTCATACCTTTCAAGGATCCGGAACGAGAATTTCGATCATCTAGGAAGCACTTCAAGACACTAAGTCTTGATGAATTGAGATCGCCTGATTTCAATTTATTTTCTGACCAAGAATACTCAGAGGAAGAAGTTGCGGAAATAATGGCGGAAACTATGGAGCAATACATGAGCAAGACCTGAGCTGACTATGGATCGGGGGTTGCTAGGCCTAAAATTAAAGACAAGGATAACTTTAAACTAAATGGCCAATTTCTAAAGGAACTACGTACTAACACGTTCAGTGGTTTGGATCATGAAGATGCGAACAAACACATTGAGAAAGTTTTTGAGATCGTCGATCTATTCGACATTCTAAATATTACTATAGACCAAGTGATGCTTAGAGCATTCCTTATGTCCTTAACTGGAGCCGCAAGCCGTTGGCTGAGAAACGAACCAATTGGTTCAATCACAACTTGGGATGGTCTTAAAATGAAATTTTTGAACAAATACTGTCCACCTGCTCGAACTACAAAGAAAATAGAGGAAATTAATAACTTTCAGCAAGAACCAAATGAAAACCTTTACCAAGCATGGGAGCGATTTAAAGAACTCTTGATAAAATGTCCTCAACACTATTTAACGGAGATGCAGGAGGTAATCTTGTTCTATAATGGATTGGGAATTCCTACTCGACAAACCTAACAAAAGAATGTGTAAAGCAGAGAAGTTTAAAGCTATAGAGTACTCGCTTAGAACCAATGAAGAATATATTGCTATAAGAAAATGTGAATATGATATTTGGGAGAGAAACGAAGAGAATATGTCCAAAATATACCAAGATATTTTTCAGAAAAGGAACAACGGATGGATGGTTACGCGCACCGAGTGAGAAGCTAAAGAAAAGTCTAATTTAAAGACTTCGCTGTAAACAAAAGTACTTCTTGGGAGACAACCCGGATTGTTATTTAATTTTATCGAGTCTGTCTTCTCAGACATCAATACGACGTGTTTTTTATTTAAAAGGTTGGTTTTATTAAAATTTTTAATGTTCTTGTTTTTTTTTTTTAAATATAATAAATCAAATTAATAATTAATTATATATAAACTATCAAAAAAACTAAAATAAATTAATAAATAAAAAAGTTAAGTATCCGCCCAAAACCATACGGCGTATTGATTGTCTGGACGTTAACAGTCATAAGCATATTAGCCACATTAAAAACTTAATGTCAGTTACTGGCAATACGTCGTATACAATGCACATGATACAGCGTATTCACCAAACTTACCCGTATTTAGTTTGTTTAGTTTAGTTTAAATTAATTGTAGGTACCAAGATAGGAATACATGTTTTTCCTATGTTTTATACAGGACCTCGTGAAAGAAATATTGACGAATATTGGTGAAGAATTTACAAATATGGAGATCTTGAGAGATGAATACTTGAAACATCAAGGCGGTTTGTTTCAACACAATCTTGCTAATAAACTTAACATGGAGAATCTACCGAGCAAATACCAGAGGAGTTTCTCATTCTAATTCTTTTTAATTCCTGTATTTAATGTTTTATCTATACAACGAGGACGTTGTATAATTCAAGTGGGGGGATGGAATTAGAATGTTTACTTATCTAAATTTTCATACTAAAATACTTAAATTATGCTAAAAATTAAAAATTTTCAAGCATACTTTTGTGAAATTACATGTTACATAACCCACACACAATAACCCTTGATAGATATTATAAGGATTTAACCTTATCCGTTCCCAAATGTTTACCCAAATTCCATAAAATATAAGTGTGCCGGTGATGTAGTAGACTTTAAAACTTGGCTTGGTATATCTATTCGAGACCGCAGTGATAAGTACTATGGATTTAGATGGAGTAACTTGTTTAAATTGGTAAATTTTAGGATTACACCCAAATCGCCTTTACATGTTGCTTATTAACTAACTACACTAGTTAGTTAACCCCCGTATAAACCATTTGTTTACTCTCACTTTAAGAGTAAGATACCCCTAGAACAATCCGTAGAGCCAATCCTTTAGGAACTACACCAATTATTTGTTTCGTTACACCTTTACACCTTAGCCTACCCTGTTAGATTAAGTTTATTTTACAGTACTAAGTGTTGGCTTAAAGTAAAAGTTAGTATTTCCCGAAGTACCGTGTCAATTTGTTAACATGGAAAAATTTGCACATTACAAATGGGAATGTATATTATAGATCAAAACCAGTATTTTTGACATACCATACGGCAATAATGATACTACGTTAGAAAAAAGAAATTACCGAAGGAATTATCCGGAATTATTATGATCGTGAAGATGGTGAAACTACACCGAGTTTCGTAGTATAGTGTTAGCAAAAAAATCAAAAAAATTAGAAAAATCGCAACAAAAAAGAGAAGGAAAGTTTGAAGATAATCGTTTCGCAACTACCGAAGGAATTACACGAAGGATCGATTATTCGTTGATACAAATCGACGATGTAGAGTATTGTATAAAGTGGAAGATATCGCCTTGCCTTGTAAAGTATGTAAACTTTGGGATGAATGGGAAGTTGACCGTTACAGGAACGCCAACTTAGGTTGTTGTTTTTGATCTATGATCAAGACGCTGTAAATAATTATGTCTTTATCATGATAACAGTCGGGAAAAAGTGTCTAGCAACTTGTATTTTAAACTTAATCTATTTGTTTCGTAATTTTTATTTAACAACAATTTAATTCCCTTTCCTAATCATTAACCATGGGTTTTACGCGAATGAGGATGTGATCGAGCGTGCATGTCTATTCCATCGTTACGGCCATGTATGCATGTCTCAACTGCCTTGTTGGTTTTTATTACTATTGGTGAAAGTTAGAAGATACATACCATATATTACTCTACTATTCCTACTCTTTAGCTTATTCGAGGTGGGAGTGAGCAGTCACATGTGTTTATCCCGTCGTTACGGGTGTGTATGTGTGGTCTTTGTCGCCCTCCTATAATATTGGTATCGATAAAGATTAGTTAGAGTAATCAACTCCAAGCCTTCTCATATAAACCTATACAAGAACAAGGATTAAAACTAATCAAGAGTGATATATGAAAAAATGTAAAGCTTATTAAAGAGAATAGAAAAGGTTAAAGAATGTGGTATGTGTTTTAATTACTACACACCCTTATACCTTTAAAAACAAATTAAAATAACCCAAAAAACAGACATAAAATGCAAATATATCTTGTTTGCTAATTGTGTTGTGCAGGAACGGATATCTAAGAAAAGGACGAAAAACGAAGTCAAAACGACAAAACCAGACACAGAATGGAAAAGCGTGGAAAAGACAAAGTCAAGACAAAGCCCAAGTGTGAAAAAGTCAACCAAAGTCAACCCCGACGAATCCAAAGTCAAAAAGCGAAGAAAAATAAGTTTAGGGGCCAAAATTGCCAAGTCCCAACTTATTAAATAAAGGATATAAAGAAGATACTTGCAAGGGCCCAATCTGCCAATACACCAAAGATATACCACATGGGCTATTCCTGCCAACCCTAGAAAGTTATACACCACAAGGACTTGTAGTGAAATAACTTATATAACTTTCAGGGATGTTTTCTGTCAAAGCCCCAAACATTTACAACCACAAGGACGTGTATTGCAATAACAACTATATCCATGAGGGACCAATTGTTACAACACCCCAAACCCACACCCCCATTTTGAATCACTGTATATCTTCAACATCATTTCCCGTCAAACTCCTAAACCCTACCTCCTGTCCCTCTCAACCTCGTTGACCTCCCCATATCCCTCCAAACCCATCACTCTCCCTCACCCCACACCCACATGGGTCAATGAACACGTTGCAATCCTGAGGAGTACCACATTGGGCCAATGATAATGAAGAGTATAGATTCAATTGTTGGGGCAGCAAGCATAACCAAAGGCAGGAATTAAACTTGAGTTTCCACTCTTACAACAACACAAGACTTATGTGTCCTACAAGGAAGCACACAATGGGCTAAACCAAACCCTAGCTTATTGGCTATATAAAGCTTTTGTAAGCCAATGTGAAAGAGAAGTATTTATTTTATAATGTGTATTTTTTTTAAGATTCGTTTTGAAGTTTTAAGTATCCAACCTTTTATTTACTTTGCTCTTTTAATATTAATGAAAATCAGTTTATGTTTACTTTTTGTTCAAAGTTCTTAAGATATCTTATGTCTTTTAAGCTCATACAATCCTTTTTATAATCTGTTTTAAAACTTAGATACAAGAAATTAAGAAAAATTAAAAAAAAAACAAGGGTTACTGTTTGATTTAGCCATGGATGAATGACAACTTGGAACGGCTCATTGTTGCTTGTATATCTAAATTTATAAGCTAAAGGGTAGGATTAGAGCTTATTTAGGTTCATTTACTCCTGTTTTGAGCAAGGAGTTAAGGTATGCTTTCTTTTTAAATTTTTACTTAAAAATTACTGTAGCATTGCTTATTTTTAGCTTATTAATGACTATTTGTGCTTATTGGTGTTTAGTTATGCTTAAAAGTGCCTTTTAGTTGCTCTTATTTCAATTACTTGTCAATTGCTTAAAACTGCCTAGATAAGCTTATTTCTGTTGTTAGCTTATTAGCTTTTTCAAAGCTAATTTTGTAATGCTTTTAACTGTTTTAATATCTAATGTTGCATGCTTAGTAGTTGACTTTAAAATTTAAGTGCTTAATTCAGTTTTTATAAAAGTTAAAACCAGTTTTAAAAATATAAAGGGGTGTTTGGGTTAAGCCCAAAATGGGTAAAAAATGCAATGTCATGGGTTGGTGTCAATTGTCCAACTTTGATTAGTAGTATTAAGCTCTTTTGAGTCTGTATTTCCAAAGTTTTTAAGCCCAAAAGGTGTTTTTCAAGTTTTATAAGATGTTCTTTAAGACTGCTGGTTTTAAAAGAGTGTCAAAGTGCTTATTTGGATAAGCCCTTGTAAACCTGAGTTGTGGTATCAATTTTGTGTCATTTACATGTATTAAAATCAACTAGTAGAAACCTTAGGAGTCCCTAGTTTTGGCTAGCAATTCTGTCAACTTTTTTTTAGTTTTTCAAAAGGTCAAAATGTGCCCCATTTTCATTCTCAAAAATCAGAGGGTAAATCATTGTTTTAGGATCTAAAAGTTTGTGCACAAGTTCATTTCATGGTATATTTCATCTGTTTTAACTAAGTTTTTATTTTTGAGCTTATTGGAGAGCTTATTTTAAGCTTACTTTTTCACAAAATTTTGTTAATCTGCCCTGGTGCAAACTGTCTAAGTTGCACACTTTTTTTAGCTTATTTGATCAATAACCTTAGGTTTTCTTAGCTTTTCTAGATAGCCTATAAGCCACCCTATAAGCCCTAGATAGATTAAGCCTTAGGTCATACTCTAAAATGCTTAATTCTAAGCACAAAAGTGGCCAGTTGACTTTTTTTTAGCATAGTGTAGTAATTAGCTTATTTTCTTTTTCCAGCTCATTAGGTGCTTATTAGTATAGCTTTTTATTCTCTTTTACTTATTTAGCTTGGTTTTATGTCTGTCTTAGCTTATTTTTAAATTTCTTAGCTTATTGTGTGCTTAAAATCAAAAATCAAATGTCCTTAAGCCCTTTAAGTGTTAAGCATACTGTTTAATTTGTTAAGCTCTTTTCTGGCTTATTTAGTTGCTTGTAGTTGCTAAATTTTGTTGCTTATTGCTTATCTTGTCCCCTTTGTTGCTTGTGATTGCTTATATGTCATTCATTTTTGCTTACTTGTGCTAAAAACCAAAAATCAAAAAGCATTTTAAGCTTTATAGCAAATTAAGCATTCTGTCTGACTTTGAGCCCTTTTTCTGGCTTATTTTTAGCTTTTCACAAATAGTTGTAGTTATGAAAAATGTTTATCTTCATGAGCTTAATTAGTTTGGGTAAAAAAAATTGAGTTTAAAAAAAGTTACTGTAGCATATAAAAAAAACGTGTGAGTGGGACTCGAACCCCTCACCTCTAGCTCAAACACAAACACACTTACCACTCGGCTCCGGTAGGGCTATCCGTTAGCCTCTACACCTTTTATTGTTTTATCCTTTTTTGGTCAATTAGCTTATAGCCGAATTGGCTTATTCTGAGCCTTATTTTATAGCTTAATTTCGGGTTTATTATTTTTTTCAGGTAGGTTTTGGGTAAAGAATTTTAAGAAATTTTTTAGAATTTTTAAATTAGTTAATATTTTCTATATTTAATTTCTTTAAAAATTTTAAAAATTCCTAAACAATACAAACTTATCAAAAAAAATAATTTTCTTTTTTAGGAAATTTTCTTTAGTGATCTTTTACGTAGGAAAAATATTAAATCTTTCATAGGGTCATTTTCGTAAACTTTTGATTTTTAAAGCTCGGGTCTCGGGCCCGGTTTTCGTTTTGACTCGTTTTAACTCAAATTAACTCCGTTTTCGGTCTAGTCTTTTTCATTCTTCATTATTAGTCCCCTAGAGTAGATTAGAAGTAAAAATTTCTTTGTAGGGTTAATTTTTAAGATTTTAGGTTTTTGACCCCTTGTTCGGGATTCCTGCTCTCGTTTTTCAGTTTAATTTCTAATTTTAGGTTTTTCTCAATAGTTTTTGCATATTATTGATTAATTTAGCTTTCTACACTCCCAAATCATTACTCTCATTCAAACTCCAATTTTCCGACTATATCGATTCTCAAGCACAATCATTGGGGATAAACGACCTGGGCATATTCTATACTACTTCTCGGTTTCATTGATTATTTTTAGATTATACTTATTATATATATTTTATTATATATTATATATATATATATATATAAGAGGTCTAGTTTAAACCAAATCAATTTTTGGCGCCGCTGCCGGGGAGGCTGTGAAACCGATTATCGTTACGTTTGACCATTTGTGTTTGAATCTGTGAATATTATCATAAAAAAAAACCCTAAAAGTACAAAAATATTTTCATTTTCTTTTTAGTATAATTATCATTTAAAGAAAAACCAAAAAAAAAACCAAAAATATAAAAACATTGTCCATAAAAAGAAATAAAATTCACAAATTGGTAAAAATACCAAAATATAATATTCTCAATTGAGGTATTATCATAATAACTTTCGGTGAACTTGTTGGTTCCCAACTCGAACAAAAGATTTAAAAACTTGCCTTTTGTGTCACTTGCGAGGTACGGTTCACCTTTTAAAAGATAAACAAACTCTAAGAGGGGTATAAGGCGGGTTGTTCCTAGGAACTATGATCCGCTCTGACTACACCTTAAAATATATACAATATAATAAAATATCAAATATATAGTAAGAATAGTCTATAAGCAGAGTCAATGATACCGAGAAGTAGTATAGAGTTTTCCCGGGTCGTAAATCCCCAACGAGCTGGAAGGTAATCGATACGAATGAATTGTGATTGAATGAGAAACAATTGATTTTGATTTTACTAGCTAACTAAAATTAATTAAAGAAAACTAAAATTATTCTACGGGAAACAAGCAGTGGAAAATGGGAACCTTAATTAAAACTACGGGGAGCAGAAATAGTTATATGGATAAATACCTAAACTACGGGAGCATGAACAGTGGTAATGGGAATCCTAAAAATCTACGGGGAACATAATTAGGCTAAAAATGGTTGACTAAAATAATTAAAACTAATAAACTAAATTAAACATGCAATTATGACTATCGGAATTAAATAGCAGCCTAAAACTAAAATTATAAAATAAAGTCCTAAAATTATTTTCAAATTTTATAAATCAAAATATTCTAACTAAAAGAAAAAGTAAAAATTATCAAAAAACGGATCGAAAACGAACAAAACGGTAAGAAACGAAAAATCCGGGCTCGTAATCGGGCCCGGAACTGAATTTTTTGGAAAAAATTACCCTACTAAGTTTTTATATTTGTAATATAAAATCTAACTGATTAAATAAAAATTTTATTAAAAGAAAAATTTATTTTTTTTGTTAATTTTTGTTATTTTTATGAATATAAGATTAAAAACTAATTAAAACTAATTAAATAGAAAAGACAGAAAATATTATTACATAAAAATCTGAAAAAAAATAAATTAAATAAAGAAAAGTTGAGGAATCTAAAAATATAAAAAGCCCTAAATGTTTACATGTAGCACTTTTATATTAATTTAAAACTAATTAAAAAATTAAACCTAAAACTAAAATTAAATTAAATAACTAACGGGCCTAACTGGCAAGGACTAACAGTGAATACGACCCGGGAATATCTCTTCCGGAATCTTTTTATAATTGATTCTTTCTTATATATTTTACCCTTTTGTAGATTTTGACCCTTTTTGCCTTGGTCAAGGGCATTTGGTTGAGATCTGCATTTGTGTTGTTAATATATACGTATACTATTTTGCGAATCAAGGACCTCTAGCTTATCATTTTTCATAAAAAGAGTATAGGCTGAAAGAGTCTAAATAAGCCAGAAAATAGTCTTATTGGCCTGACAGAATGCTTAATAAGCTTAACAGCTTATTTAGCTTATTCTTTGAGCTAATAAGCTCCAAATAAGCTGAAAGTGACTTGACTACTTATACTAAGCTATGTCAACTTGTTTTAACCTAAACTAACAAGAATAAGCCCTAAAATAAGCCTGAACAAGAATAAGCCTTTTTGGCAGTTTTGAGAAAAGGGCAGAAAAAGTGACTTTTTAAGCTTAAATTAAACTAAGCTAAACATGGAATTAAGCTAAACTATTTTGGGGAATTAAAAAAAAACTAAGTGCTTAATTAATCTACAAAAATCCATAGTGCTTATTAAGCTAAATTAAAAGAAAAAGAGTGCTGAATTTTTGGTTTTGCACCAGGGGAGCAACAGTAGGCTTGAAAGGCTTATTTTGGGCTTATGAAAATAAGCCCAAAAGGAGGTTTACCCCAAAAAATTCCCAAACAGTTGTATAAGGGTGGCCAATAAGCTAATGTTCAAGATCTGAGGGTCTAGCAAACAATTTAAGCTGCTGAATTTGCAGCTTAAAATTGGGGGTTTTAACAAAAATATTGCAAAGCCACACTTGGACTTTTTTGGTCAATTAAAGGAGACAGAGCAAAGCTTCTTAAAAAGACACTTTTTATGGTTAAAATGAGCTCACAAAAGATGTTGCTTAAGCTGTTTAGGCAGCTTAAGCAACAAAGCTGAATTTTTTATAAAATTTAGGCAGAAACTCAAAAGTTAACTGAATTTGAAATTTTAAACTATAGGTTGTGATTTTCTTGGTCAAACTGATCACACTCACTCAGCCAAAGGTGGATGAGTGTTGGTGACCCATGAAATCCCAATTCGACCCATTTTGGGTTATTACCAAAAAACACTCCCTAAAATAAGTCGAATTTTGTTTATACTTGATTATGCTGGAAATTCAGAGGGTAGGTGATGCTAGTGACAAACAGGGAATTAAACAACAAGTGAAATAATTTTCTTCAAGTTTAACAAAGGATTTAAGATACCCATTTTGGGTTTTTACCAAACACCCCTTTAATAAGTCGAATTCCTTTTTTTCTTTGGTTTAACTCAAAATTAATTTAAAACAAGCTGATATTAGGACTAGTGAAATTGTTTAGCAACAAGAAAAACACAAGTTTCTTCACAATTTACACACGAATTCAAGAGTGACAATTGGGAAATTTAAAAACTTCAAAATAAACTTTAAACTTGCATTAAATTGCTTAAAAACAGTAACCATACATTAAAAACAAGAACTGATACTTTCAATTACAATTTAATTAAGATTTAAATAAAAATAAAGCTAAGTAAAACTAGTGTATCTTCGGCTTGTCTTTTTCTTGCTTTTATAGAAGTCCAAAGCTTCTATACTTGTGCTTCTTGTGTGTGTGGAGTCTCAGCATCAATCCTAGCCCTAGGATTGCAAGTGTGCTTCTTTTAAGCTCAATCCCGCCATTGATATTTCTTGGGGAGAGGAGGATTGCCAACATGGCATGTTTAAAGGTTAGTGGGTTGTGGGTTTAGGTTGGGACTGGGTAAACGAGTGTGTGGGTAAAGGAATGGAGTGTTAACTCGTGATGGTGGAGCTTTTGAGGGAGTTGGCGGGAATAAGGTAGAAGAGAAGCCCGGGTTGGTTTGTTTATATTTGAATGTTTAGAAAACCCAAAAAGAAACCCCCATCTTTTATGCACTTGCCACTTTGTTTTGCCCCTTTTCTTTTAGTTATAAACAAGTTCCAAAGTTGGCAATCTGGGCCCTTGTGTTTTATATCAAAAGGGTTAAAGAAAGAAAGAAACAATGGCAGAATTGGTCCCTGCCTTTTATAAAGAGAAAACATTTTGTAAATTTGCAAATTCAGTCCTTCTCTTTTTTAAAACACTTTTCCTTTATAAAACATTTTCAAAATTGACAATTTCAGTCCCTGAGGTTTTATAAAAAATTGTTTTGGGCCAGGGTCTGGGCTTGGGTTATGTATTGGGCCCAACTGGGTGTGTTTGGGCCCAATAAGGTTTAGGCTTATGTTATTGGGCTTTTTAAGGCCCAATAAGGTTTGGGTGGGTTTTGTGTGTACAATGGCTGAGATTGGCTGTAACTGGGCTAGGATTGGGCCTTCAAAGTCTTCACAGTCTTTGTCAAATGCACACAAATGGGCTGTTGTCATTGATTGAGGGCCCATTTGGTCTTCACAGTCTTCATCAATATACTATTGGGCTTTCCCGGCCCATCAGATGGGTTGAGATTGCAACCAATAGTATTCTTCAATTACGGCTCCGGTTTTGACTGTTAATTTGTTGAGTTGACTTTGACTTTGACTTTTCTGGTCTTTGGCTTTGTTTTTCGTCCTTTTCTTGGTTATCCGTTCCTGCACAATACATTTAGCAAAACAAGCGTATCTTTGGCATTTTAAGTCCGTTTTTGGTTATTTCAGCTCGTTTTTAAAGGTAAAAGGTATGTGTATTTAAGCACATACCAAAATCCCCCATACTAAGGTATTGCCGTGTCCTCACGCAATGCTATGAAGTAAGCATTTACGAAAACTAAGACTCTTGACCCCCTCCGACTAATAACTTTGAAAAGTAGCAAAGTGTTTGTCAAAGGAAAGAATCAATAGCTTCGACAAATCCCGATTAACACCATTATTTTGTATGTACATTGACTACTCTAATTTTTTTTGGATTTTTGAATGGTTTGTCTTTCTTATTTAACTCACAATGGGATCATAGAGTGAGAAACGTCCATAGAGTGATCTACGGATGTCCTTACGGAAAATTTCATCGTCCCCGATTTTTCACTAGTCTTAAGCCAAGCAATTAAACGAGATCATTGTCGATATAAGTTTAGGTGTAAAGCCCTCATACTTATGACTTGTGAACTTTTGAACTCCCGACATGGATAATTGATTACGTGTGTGTGCTTGATTTAACTCAACCATAGATCAACTTATTCTCATAGTCACAAAATGAATCGTGACTCAAAGCAACAATTTATTAAGACTTTGCAACTTGATTTTATAGAACTTCAAAATTATTATTATTATTATTTTTTTTTTTTTTTTTTTTTTTTTTTTTTTTTTTTTTTAGTTCTTAAAGCTAGGAATGCGTTGCTTAGTTTGAACACCTACCTAGGCCTCGCTCCCTAATAGGATATCACAACCAACAATCACATCAACACCTTCTTCCTAATATGGCTAAGGATTAGTGTCTTAGTTTGAACCCTCACCTAGACCTTTCTTCCAAGTGAGATATCACGACACACCAAGTCCCTAGAAGCAAAGATGTCTTAGTTTGAACCCCCACCTCGTGGTTAGCGGAGTGGGATATCACGACACATCTATTACTTGCTCCATATAATCAAATGTATGCTTTATTGGAAAGCATTTCAAAACCTTTGCTTTTTAAAAGAATCAAGTCACAAATTGGAAGCTTTTTTCTGAAAACTCGATTGACCTAGCTGAATTAAATCGAACACGTATGATTAGGCGCGTTAAAGCGTATGGAGAAAAAGAACACAAGTTATCCATATATAGTTTGTTAGACGAATCTTGCTTGACACATAACTTATGATTTTGACTCTATCAGTTCTCGGTTCTTCACTTAAGTATTCAAAGCAATAGAATTCGTGAAAAGCTTTGGCCTAAAAGAACTAGCTAGGGCTCAACACGCCCGATCGAGTCAAAAATTTATTCTTACTCTACCCAAAAAGACAAAAACACTTATTCTATTTTTGAAATTTTTAAAATTTTTTTTTTTTTTTTTTTTTTTTTTCATTTTTTTTTTTTTGGTATTTTTGCAAAAATTTGGTGGTAAAACGGGATTATGTGATAACAACGACTGCAGGCAAAAATCAAATCGAAGATTCCCCCCCCATACTAGAACTAAACAACGTCCTCAAGTTTCAAAGAGGTACCTACGTAAATCTAAGGCCGTTTGATGAAGTGTGCCAAAGATAAAGACGTTAGTCTATTTAGATTATGGATACTGAATTCCCCAAAATGAAGCTGAGGATGTGAAGCTCGAGTTAAAAATGACAGAATCGAGAGCCTTCACAATCCGGGAATACCTGGACATACAATACAAAGTCACACAACACATGGACAGAACATGGAATGAAAATATTAACCTTCACCACATAAAAACACTTAATTTATTACTACGTACTACGGATAAGCATGGGGTGCCTCCCACGAAGCGCTTGTTTAGGTTCCCGCGCTTTACCCGTCCCCCGAATTTATTGTCCATGGGAACGTGTGGAGATCCGGGACAACCTCGTTTTGTACTCCCCTCCAAAGAAAATGTTTGATACGATGACCATTTCACTTAAAAGCTTGGGCCCGAGTTTTGAGATAACACGACGGTGCCAATAAGGAAAAACTTGACATGGTAAATGGTCCAGACCAACGGGATTTATATGCCCGAGAAAAACTTCAGTCTAGAATGAAGATGATGACACATAACCAACGTTGAAAACGCGGTTTTTTGAGTCATAGCATCGTGTATCCTCTTGTTTTCCTCTTTATAGATCATAGAGATTTCGTAGCCTGATCACGAGTTCATTTAATTCATTCAGTTGAATTTTTCCTAGTGATCGACCCAGCAGATTGGAACTACAAAATTATGTATGCTTGAGAGCCCAGTGGCTTTGAGCTCTACTCGCTCGGTAGATGACAATGCCTTCCCGTACACAAGCTTATATGGATACACCCGAGGGTGTTTTGTATCTGTGCGGATGGCATAAAGCATCATCTAATTTCGACCGAACCAGGAGGCACGATTTTCTCCTACGGTTCTTTCAAGAATACGCTTTAAACCACGATTTGACACCTCAACTTGCCCACTTGTTTGTGGGTGATATGCGGTGGAGAGACGATGAGTTACTCCATACTTAAGCATGACCTTTGTAAATTGGTCATTGCAGAAGTGAGTTCCGCGATCACTTATGATAGCTCGGGGTTCACCAAATCGAGAGAAGAGAGTTAATCAAAAATTTACAACAACTCGGCATCATTGGTGGGGGGGGAGGCGCTTTTTTGCTTCGACCCATTTTTGACAAATAGGACACAGCCACGAGTATGTACTTGTTTCCTCTTGAAGACGGAAACGGCCCCATAAAATCAATGCCCCAGATGTCAAGAATTCGAAAACTTGTATGGAGTTTTGTGCATCTCGTCATGCGTAATTTTTTCCTTGACTTGACAAAAGTCACAACGGTGACAAAGTCCAAGGGCATCCTTGTAGATGGTGGCCAATATATCCCTGAATCAAAGATTTTCCTTGCTGTGGTAATTGGCACCAAAGTGTCCCCAAGTATGTCCACTGTGCAAGCGTTGAGAAAGTCAAAAGCTTCTGCCCAGAAACACAACGTCTTATCACCAGATCAGCACAGATCTTAAACAGGAAAGGATCATCCCAGAAATAATGCTTGACATCCCTTAAAGAATAAAATTTTTGTTGGGATGTCGTTCCCTTGATAACAAATTCCCCGGCATGGTAATTTGCAAAATCAGGCAAACCATGGGTACATTGATCTTGATGAGGCAATCGATACCCATAGTTTACGAGGGAAATGCTTCATTGATTTCTTTGTTCACGAGTATGTCTTGATGCGGATTTTCAAGTCCTGGACAGATGATCGTCGCGCGATTCTCATCTCTCTTTTTTGTCTCGAATTTCAATGTCAAATATTCTTGGAGCAATAATATCCACCGCATGAGCTTGCCTTAAGCATCCTACTTGGCAAATCGATACTTGAGGTCAGCAGTGATCATTTATAACTATGCTTTTTGACTTAAGAACAAGATAAAGACCTAAACTTCTCAAATCATACACCACAGCAAGTAATATCTTTTTCCGTAGTAGTAGTATTGGAGTTTGAGCCTCGTTCATTAGTCTTGCTGAGCATAGTGGATAGGTTGAAAATGCTTGTTTTTTCTTTGCCCGAGGACTGCCCCAATTGCGAAGTCGCTAGCAACGCACATCCAGTTTTCAAAAGGCAAGACCCCAGTCGGAGCAATTTAAGATCGGAGCCTCAGACAATCTTCTTTGAGTGTGTTAAAGGAATCGACGCTCTCTTCAGAAAAGACAAACGGAGTCTATCTTTTTCCAAGCAAAATGAGTCATAGACAGGATTTTGGTAAAGTCCTGAAGAAGTCGTCCGGTACAAAACCGGCGAGCCCCAAGGAAACAACGTACACCTTTGACGAAGTCGGATGAGGGAGTTTTAGCTATTACTTCGAACTTTAGCTCTATCAACCTCAAGTCTCAGACTTAGAAATTTGTCCGAGAAAAAATGCCTTCCTTTACCATAAAATGCTCTTTACCCAGTTTAGAGACAATTGGTGTCTTCACACCGTTTCAACGATCTTTTCAAATGGTTAGGCACGTGAACATGAGTCCCCAAAGACCGAAAAGTCATCATGAATACTTCCATCGTTTTTTTTTCAATCATATCAGAGGAAGATTGTGCCATCATACAACTTTGAACGTGCCAGGAGCATTGCTAGCCAAAAGGCATCGACGATAGGCAGATGTTCCGTAATTGCATGTGAAGGTTGCTGTTCCTGAATCTTTTGGTCAAGTGGAATCTGCAAGAAACCGAGAACCAGCGAGGAAACAGAAGGTATCGTTTCCTGCTAGTCTCTCGAGCATTTGTCCATGAAGTAAAGGAAGTGGTCTTTCCGGTGGCTTCATTAAGTTTTCTGTAATCATACATACTCGCCACTCCCGTGACCAATCGATAGAGAATCAGCTCATTCTCTCATTAGTGATGACAGTCATACCTCCTTTTTTTTAGGTACACCAGTGTACCGACTCACCCAAGGGCGTCATAGATAGGTAAATCAAATCCAGCGTCAATGACTTTCAACTCCTTTTTTATCACATCGTGGATTTTTGCGGGTTTTACCCTTCTCTGACATTGCACGAGATGGTTCATAAGTCCTCTTCCAATAGAAATTTTGTGATACAAAATTCCGGGCTAACAACCCTTATATGCGGAAGAGTTTCCAAGCAATGGCACGCTTGTGGGACTTAAAGAACCCTGAGAAGTGCTGTCTTTTTCCTCATCTTTTAAGTCTTTAGAAATTATGGACCGGCAACTATTGTCCGCCTCTAAAAATGCGATTCAAAGATGAGTGGCAGTTCCTTTAGGTCAACCTCAGGAGGTCATCAATGGAAGGTTCAACGTTTTAGCTTCACAGAGTTTGAGTTCTCTTCCTAACTCAGTGCCATATATTTGTTCCATGATTTGGGAGGGGGGGTGTGTTCACTAGTTCAAATGCTCTAGAAACAAGGATGTACCCCTCATGATACCTGATAATTGAATCAACTTCTCGATAAGTTGGATCATCTTCTAGAGCAAGAAACGAATCTGCTTCTTCCATTAAGAGAAAATCACTGTCCCCGAAAGGAGTGAGAGTTGGAGAAGCAGTAGAAACAATAGGCTCAGAATATGGAGTGGATTCACTCTCGATCACATTTGAAAATCCTAGACCTCTTGAGAAATACCTCATCACAACCATATCGAAGACGGCGATTTTGTTAACCGTCATATGGTTATGTAGATCACTGTGTAATGGACGTTTGGTCCAAGTTGCATGTGATGGCTTCTTAGCCAACCGAATTTAAATCTCACCTTCATACACATCTATCAAAGCAGACTGTTATTTTTTAAGAAACATCGCCCGAGAATCAAAGGGACACGTGTGGTCTGGTTCAAAATCACAACTACGAAGACAGCTGGAAATTGAACTTTCCCACCATTAGACGGACGTCTTTAGCAATACCAATTGGTTCAGTGATTGAACGATCTGCTAGCTCTAACGTCATGCAAGTTGGGGTTAGTTCAGGAAGAGCGAGATCTTTCCAGACAGAATAAGGCATGAGATTAATGCTCGCACCAAGGTCGCGCCAATGCGTTGCATTAGTAATCCCGTAAACACGCATGGCAATCTATGAAATCGGCCCAGGTTCCAAGTTATCTTTGTTAACTTTTGAGGAATGACCGATGAACATTCTCGTACATAGGAGACCTTGCCAATTCGCTCCAATTTTTATCCTTGTTACCATGCAAGTTTTTAAAAGATGAAGCAAATTGTAGGCATGAGCATCAGGCATCGGTAAAGCTAATCTCGAAACTTAAATCTCTAAAGATTTCATAAAATTTCTCGATTTGATCGTTAGCTTTTCGCCTGCGCCTGATCATCATTTCCTTCGTGATGGGAAATGGAATTGATCTTTAGGAACTGGAGTAACAACGGGGTAACATTGTGCTCAGGATTTGGATTACGAGACTGAATTTGAACAACAGGAGGTTGGACGTCTTCGGTGCTTCCGTTAATTATAGGAGCATCGTGTCCTTTGTCACCACGACATCTTGCTTAACTGCATTCGGTCCTTGTATGTACACCACTTCGGGTAGTGATATACCTTTTAAATCTTCCTAAGGGTTGTTAACCAGTGTTACCAGGAAGAGTTCCAGAACCGTAAGTAGAAGCCAGTATAGCAGTAACAAATTTGAAAGACATTCAGTCAAATTTTGCCATTTGGGATTGCAGGTTTTGACCTTGGTTTTGCATGTTTCTCACCACTGCATCATTGGCTGTGACATATCTTTCAAAATCTGTTTTTGACACACCGTGGGTCTGAGGAGCAGGTCCATGATACTACTGGTAGATTAACACCGTTGAGAACCGAGGTCGATAAATCTGACCCTTGGTTTGAAATTGTATCCTCTGTTTTGATTGAAGTATTTTCCTCGATTGAAATTGTTTTGACTAATTGCAAAAGGATTCTGAACATGAGGAAAAACAGGAGTCGAATTTGATTTTGAGACCATCGGAGGTGATAACCAAATTAGCTTGGTTTAAATAGGCCGCAGCGGCCTGACACATACTCTTGGATATTGTCATGGACATGATGCTGTTAGTGCTGTACATTTTGATAGAATGACCTCCCCCACAAGTTACACAACTTTGTTCACCGCTTTTAACGGGCGGAAGCTGGGGTTTGGTTCTTCTACTTGAATAGTGCCGCGAACCAGTCTTTGAGTTTCATCAACATCAATGAAAAAGCTGGGGTGGAAGAGCATGTACTCATTTATGCTACTACAGCTTTGGTTTTCTGACTGACGTACCTTAGCTTGCTCTCGATAATTTTTAAACATTCTCGAGGCATTTTGTCTAAGAAAGATTATCCACCGCAGCTGAGTTCAATGAATCTTAGATCATTATGATTTAAAGGGCAGTTGAATAGAAATGTATCGAGTTGAGCAATTCTGAAAACCCAAGATGAGGGCATCCCCCTAGAAGATCAATGAAACGATACCAAGCCCATAAAACGTCCATCAAATTTTTTTGCTGATATATTCGTGATATTCATTTCTGAGATTTGTCGTTTTAGAGGGCGGGAAAAGAATTTGTTAAATAAATTTCGAAACAAGATCGTCCATGTTTCAATCGACCGAGGGGTCTTTTCCTAGCCAAATCACGGGCTGCCCCATCGAGAGAAAAACGGGAAAAGCATAAGCTTAACCGACGTATTTGGTACGTTCGGAATCTTCATTGTAGAAGTGATCTTGTTGAAATAACGGATGTGAGCATGTGGGTCTTCTTTATCGTGTCCAAAAAATTGCTTGTTTTGAACAAGATTTAGAAGACCATGCTTGATCTCAAAGTTATTCGCGGTGATTTCAGGAATAACTATCGCATCCTCGTAACCCTCGGTGGGTGCTTCGAGCAATTGCGCCATAGTACGATTATCGGCCATCGTAACTATGGGAGGATTATCAGGTTTCTCAAGATTAGATGATTCAACAGAAGTTTGTCGAACTTGTGGTTGTCGACGTCTACGGGCTTGAGAACGAGTGCGCATGCACAAAATAGAAATATAAAAAGAAAATTTACACTAATTTTTTTTTTTTTTTTTTTGGTTTTTCAAAGATTAATTCACAATTGATTTTACGGACAATGAGATAAGACAACTTAAACCAAATAATCTGCTTACTTCACGGTAACTCTCAAAAAGATAAACTCACAGGGAGAGCGGAGGCGTTAGAATAGGCGAGAAGCCCTATTTCTCCTTTCGGTCGTAGTTCCTATGAACAACCCACCTTATACCCACATTATAGTTTATTTAACTTTTCGCGGTGAGCCGTACGTCTTCAAGACACAAAAGGCAAGTTTTAAATCTTTTGTACGAGTTTAGGGAACCAACTAGTTCCACGAACTTATTATGATAATACCTCAGTTGAGACTATAATATTTTGTTAATTTTACAAGTTGTGAATTTTTATTTTTCTTTTTTATATGGACAAATGTTTTTATATTCTTTGATTTATTATTTTTTTTATTTTGGATGTTTTTATAATAAAAGAAAATATTCACATTATCGAAGAACAGATGGTCAAACTACGTATAAAACGTTTGCCATCCTCCCCGTGCAGCGGCGCCAAAAATTGATCCTCTCGGACTACACCTTAAAAAATATATAATAGTATATAAAATATCAAATATATATAAGATTAAGTCTAAAAGCAGAGAGAAAGGGGTGCAAAAAGAGCCAATGATACCGAAAGTTAGCATAGAATTATTCCCTGGTCGTAAGATCCCAACGAGGCTGGATATGGTAAATCGGATACGAATGAATTGATGATTTTTGAATTGAGAAACAATTGATTTGATTTTAACTAGATAAACTATAATTAATTAAAGAAAACTAAAATTGATTCTAACGGAAACAAGCAGTGGAAAATAGGAATCTAATATACTACGGGGACCAAAAATAGTTATAAGGGATAAATCCTAAACTACGGGGGACATAAAATCATGGCAATGAAAAGTCCAAAGAAATCTACGGGGAACGTAATTAGCAAAAAAATACATAACTAAAATAATTAAAACTAATAACCTAAATTAAACATGTAATTATAGACTACCGGAATTAAATCGCAGCTAAAACTAAAAATACAAAAATAAAGTCATAAAATTAATTTAAAATCTAAATATAAATACAAAATATTCTAACTTAAAAGAAAAATGTAAAAAATTCAAAATCGAGTAAAAAGCGAACAAAACGTAAGAAACGAAAAATCCGGGCTGTAAACGGGTCCCGTTAACTGAATTTTAGCAAAAATTACCTACATAATTTTAATATTTTGTAATATAACCTAACTGATTAAATAAAATTTTATTAAAAGAAAAATAATTTTTTGTTAATTTTTGTATTTTTTATGAATTTTTAAATATTAAGAACTAATTAAAACTAATTAAATAGAAAAAGACAGAAAATATTATTACAAAAAAATCTGAAAAAATCAAATTAAATAAAGAAAAAGTTGAGGAATCTAAAAATATAAAAAGCCCTAAAAGTTACTGTAGCATTTTATATTAATTAAACTAATTAAAATTAAACCTAAAACTAAATTAAATTAAATTAATTACTTAACTGGCTGCTAACTACAAGGACTAACAGTGTAAGGCATTTGGGACTAACGAGGTAAACTAAACCTAACTTGGTATACTAACAGAGTTAACTTATAAAAGAGTAAATTACACAAATGGTCCCTGAAAGTAACCCCGATATGCAAGGTAGGTCCAAAAGGCTTATTAAGCTAAACTTAAAAAAGCAAAGTTGTAAAGGGCCTTTAGCTTATCGTTTTTTATAAAAGGACTAGGGGATGAAAGGGGCTGAATAAGCCAGAAAAGTGGGCTTTTTATCGGGCAGAAGCTTAACAAGCTTAAATAGCTTATTGGCTTTTTCTTGGAGCTTAAGAGCTCAGATTAAGCTGAAAAGTGATTAAATTAACTTAACTAAGCTATTTCTACTTATTTTAACTAAATGCAGCAAGAATAAGCCCTAAAATAAGCTGAAACAAGAATAAGCTAACTTGACTTAATTGTAAAAAAGCAGAAAAAGGGCTACTTTGCAGCCTAAATAAGCTACCCTAGAGGGGGAATTAAGCTACAATATTTTGGGGAAATAAAGGTCTACCTAGGGGCTTAATGAAACTACAAAATAATCTAGTGCTTATTAATCTATTTTCAAAGAAAAAGATGGCTGAAAGAGTGCTTTTTGCACCAGGGGAGGGCACCAGTGGCTGAGGGGCTTATTTTGGGCTTATGAAAATAAGCACAAATGTGCTTTTTACCCCCAACCAAGCCCAAACAGATAAAAATTGATGGTCAATGAGCTTATTTCCAAAATAAGGGGTGCTAAATCACACTTAATCCTGCTGATATTGAAGCTCAAAGGTCAAGGTTTTCAAAGAAAATGCATAGGTCACACTTTGACTTATTCTGTCAAATTAAAAAGGAACAGAACTAAGGGCTTTTAAAATGGTCTTTGGTGATTACAATGAGCTCAAAAATGTGTTGCTTAAGCTGTCTAAGCAGCTTAAGCTTTAAAGCTTATTTTTTTGTGAAAATCTGACAGAAAGAGAAAGGCTCATTAAAGCTTAATTTAATACTAAAATTTGTGATTACTTTGGTCTAATTAGGCAAACACACTCAGCCAAAGGTGGCTGAGTGCTTGTGACCCATAACACACCCCCATATGACCCATTTTAGCTTTTTACCAAACACCCCTTTAATAAGTCGAATTCCCTTTTTCTTTGGTTTAACTCAAAATTAATTTAAAACAAGCTGATATTAGGACTAGTGAAATTGTTTAGCAACAAGAAAAACACAAGTTTCTTCACAATTTACACACGAATTCAAGAGTGACAATTGGGAAATTTAAAAACTTCAAAATAAACTTTAAACTTGCATTAAAAATTGCTTAAGAAACATAACCCATACATAAAAACAAAAACTCTACTTTCAATTAACAATTAAAATTAAGATTAAATAAAAATAAAGCTACGTAAAACTAGTGTAACTTCGGCTTGTCCTTTTTTTCCTTGCTTTTATAGAAGTCCAAAGCTTCTATACTCGTCTTCTTGTGTTGTGAGATCTCAGCCATCAATCCTAGCCCTAGGATTGCAGTGAGCTTCCTTTAAGCTCAATCCCGCCATTGATATTTCTTGGGGAGAGGAGGATTGCCAACATGGCATGTTTAAAGGTTAGTGGGTTGTGGGTTTAGGTTGGGACTGGGTAAACGAGTGTGTGGGTAAAGGAATGGAGTGTTAACTCGTGATGGTGGGGGGTTCAAGGAGGTTGGCGGGAATGGTTGGGGAAGGGAGCCCGGGATTGGCTGTTATAATTTGAAAGTTCCAATTGCCCAAGAAGAAACCCCCAACTTTCTTTCATTTTCCACTCTTTTTATTCTTTTATTTTTCAGTTATAAACGAGTTTAACAATTGTCATAAACAGCCCTTGTGTTTATTGAAACAAAGATATAAGAAGGTTTGTGGATTGGCAGTTTCAGCCCTTGGTATTTTAAAAGGGGAAAACAGTTTGTAAAAATGCAATTTCAGTCCCTCTTTGTTTTAAACCATTTTCTTTTATAAAACAATTTTCAGAATTGACAATTTAAGTCCCTAAGGTTTTATAAAAATTGTTTTTGGGCCAGTATTGGGCTTGGGTTTGTGTATTGGGCCCAATTGGGTTTATTTGGGCCCAATAAGGTTTGTGGGCTTTGTATTGGGCCCAACTAGGTGTGTTTGGGCCCAATAAGGTTTAGGCTTATGTTATTGGGCTTTTAAAGGCCCAATAAAGTTTGTGATGGGTTTTGTATGTACAATGGCAGGATTGCTGTACAAGGGCAGATTGGGCCCGTCAAAGTCTTCATATCTCTGTCAATTTGCACCACAAATGGCAGTTGTCATTGATTGAGCCATTTGGTCTTCACATCTTCAATAATATACTATTGGGCTTCCCCGCCCATCAGATGGGTTGAGATATGCATCCAATAAGTATTCTTCAATTACGGCTTCGTTTGACTGTTAATTTGTTGATTTGACTTTGACTTTGACTTTTCTGGTTTTTGGCTATGATTTGCTTTGTCTTTCACACTTTTTCCATCCGATTCCGGTTTTTGCGTTTTGGCTTGTTTTTCGTCCTTTTCTTGGTTATCCTTCCTGCACAATACATTTGAAGCAAAACAAGCGTATCTTTGCATTTTAAAGTCCGTTTTGGTTATTTTCAGCTCGTTTTTAAAAGGTAAAGGTATGTGTATTTAAGCACATACCAAGTAGAAGCATATAATGAGCTTAGTACGAACATCTTAGTACACTGTGTAACTTAGAATTACAAGATGCAGGAACATCACACACATAACAGTAGAACTGCAGTTAAATAAATAACATGATGACTAAAAACACTTTAATCCTAATTTTTTTTGAAGAACTTAGCCGTTTGTGAAGTTCGTATTTTGTTTCAGGAATGTCTCGACCTTGGTATGGAGTTATAAGTCATGGCAGTAGAGGAAAACTCGAGTTTCCAACTATGTATCCTTGAAGCTCAATTCCTTTTGTAAGCTTAAATTTAATATGGTTTGCTCAAACGATTAAATTAGACCGAAACCATGTTTAACCGCCGCATTGATATGTTTCAGGGTGATTCAAATCATCCATGTGAATCCTTAACCTCTCCCGGACGGTTGCACAAAACCTCGAGAAACTGTTTGGATCAGCTTGACTGCGCAGAAATACAACATTACTAGTTTGTAAGATCTAATTGCTAATAATGTTAGCCAATCTTTACTTCCAAGCATTTTGATGTACCATGTGATTCTTGTACACTATCTGGTCTTTTTTTGCAACAATTAGAACGAAATTTTTACAAAGTTACTCTTTATAGTATGTTTTAATTTCAGCTTTGAAAATATTTGTCTCCATTAACGTTGATGATAAACAACTTAATTAGCTTTAATAAGCAATCCCAAACTGCCTCTAATCACATTCAATAGGTAATTCTTAAAAGTCTCTATGAGCAGTTTAAATAAGCAATCTTAGACAGCCTTTAAACGTATATCGCATGTTCGGTTCCTATCACAAAAGCTATGGTTCATAAAAGTGAAGGTTGGGTAGAATCAAAAAGGGTTCGTGGAAAACCCATGACTATTGTAAAGGTCAATTATATGCTTGTAACTAAACATGTGGCTATAGGTTGTTGACATTGCAAACTGAATCATATAACCATACTAGATATAAAAGCAAACTGCTAACACACAGCTCAAGCATTAAAAAGGTTATTTTTTAAGACGCCATTAGGAGTTGGCGTTGTGCTTTTGAGTAAATCAACCCCAAATACTCCATAAAAATCTTAGAATAAATACTTATTACCTGGACGTAGGGTAATTTAAGAAACTTCAGGTTTCTCGACGGCTATCGATCTTTCATCGCTGCTATATTTTCCATCATTCTGAACGTGCTGATCTTTCACCCAATCTGCATTTCAATGGTTGAAAATGTGACGATAATGTTTAAATGGTCCGCAATGGCTCGTTTGCACAACTTTTCCAGCTTTATGTTAGAATAAACCCTGCAAGTTCAACACTCATTTTAAGAACTGTTAATGCATATTATGAATGTGGAAAGTAGTGCGCTGTAAAAAAAGATTATCTGCCACAACATGCACGGATATTTCGTTACCAAATATATAGATAATATATAATAAATATATATAAAAAAAAATATATATATATAAGCGACACAACCTCACACCATGGATGCAATCACAATATGGGCCTGGTTGCCTCACCAACTTATACAAAGCATACATACTTATACACAGAAATAGCTAAAAAATAAAAAAATGTCAACTAAAAAATATCAGCAAAAAAAAGGCTAGGATCTATGACCGTGCACTCACGGAGTGAGTTCAGATTGATTAGCATCCAAAAAAGGCAGAACGCATTCAACAATGGTGCAAAGTTAGTGCTTTTCCCGTTGAAAGCATATATGGTTACGCTTATAGAAGCGAGTAGAGAGTTATATAAGAAATTTACTCACTAATCGTTCAATTTTCATTGTTTGATTACGCTTGTATAATTACAATGGTTGTGGGCTAATACCCTCGGGTATTAGCCATCTTAATGAAAGTTCAATGTTTGGTTTGTTTTAAAATCGATTTCTTAATTTATCGTTGATTGTTTAATTATGTTTATCACCTCATACTTGTTTATGTGTTTGAATATGCGACCTATCATTCAACTGGATCTAGTGATACGGACCAAGTAATCTAGATACCGGGATAGCTCTCCATATCGTGTTTCATATTACTGGACCAATAGGATCACAAATAACGTTCTGTCTTTGTCTTTTGATTATGAGCTTAGTTGGACCGGTAGGTGACCCGTTTATGTTTCAGCAATCATGCTCTTAATTAACTGATAAAGATTGGAATAGTGGACTACCAGTATATAAAACACCGTCAAACAATAAGTGGGTAAAGTCCCGTTGGGCTAGGGTTTTAACAGGATCACCACTGCTTTAATTCTCTAAGATAGATTATAATTAAACTAAAGGATGCTTTATGCGGATGCGTTAATTGTGACAGGATTAATCGTGTCTAGGTCTTAGGATGATGTCCCGCCTAAGTCTTAAGAATGATATGCCGCTTTGAGATAAGTAAATCATTGCACTAAAACAAACAAACCAACATTGAACCGGATTTAATATGGCTAATACAGTTTTCTATCATTTGGCTTGTACCGCTTTTCTATCTTCTAATCTTCTTCTTTTGTGTTTATTGTGTATTGAATTGGTATTTGTTTCCACCAAACTTGTGCCAGTCTCTCAGGCTGAAAACCCCCATATCATTAGACAACGTACATAGCATAGGTTTAACCAGTAAATAGACTAATTAAAATACTAATAAAATATAGGATTAATGTTCCACTCTTAGTGTTCGACACCCTACTTACCGCGAACTCCATTTTGATCGGGTATACTGCTTGTTAAAGTGTTGTTTTTGGTTTATCGGCTAAATATAAATTTAAAACTTGATAATAAAATAATTGACCCTACACGACAACACATCAAAGACTTACTAGTTTTAGAGCTTTTAGTTGGAGTTTTACCATTTGGGGTTTCCTTAGTGGTGGATGGCTTCTTGGAAGACTCGGACTCTTTAGTTCTTCTCCTCTTGGTCTTCTTACCCTGGTTTGGTCTAGCCGGAGGGTCTTCATCATCATCGTCTTCATCATCATCATGCTTTCTCTTGTGGTCTTTAACTGTGTCAGTGACTTCCTTATCCATTGCATTTTCATCTTCAATTAATGCTTCCATGAGTGCAGGGTACAATCGATGATTGGCAGGTTTATGTTAAAAGAGTTGTTTGCATGGATGGATTGGTAAAGAGTGCTTTTTAGATCATATTCTTTAAGAGTCGCCTTATCAATAGACTTGATAGTAAACTGTGGGTTCTTTTGACTCTCAGTTTGTTCCTTCTTAATCTTAAGAATATCTGAAGGACTTTTCCCAGATTATTGTTTAACTGTTGGTGTTGGTTTCTTGGTTAACTTAGGAAGATGTTGCAGAGAATATTTATGAATGAGATCTGCCGTGTGTTTTTGCAGTTCCTTTTGAAATATATCTCCGACTTTAGTATCATGATAACTATCAACAACTGTTGGAACTTGGGACTGGAGAACAGCAAGAGCTTCAGAAGAGTGGTCAACAGTTTTCAGTTCATAAACATCTTTTTCTAATTTTACAACTCTTAGTTTAATAGCAGAGAGTGCATTAGATTCATGAACAACAGTGATGATAGTTGAAGCATCGGTTGTGATTGGTGGTGTTGAGATTGGTGTAGGTGTTTGTTGTATGGATGAGATGATAGGTGTCACTTGAGGTGAGGGGACTGCAGTTGAAACTAGAGTTTCAGTGACAATTTCTGGTATAGGTGGAAGATTGGTTGTCTCTGGAATCACTTATACGATGAATCTTCTATACTCATGGAGACAGGGTCTGGGGAGTTTTATGTTGGATGGGAATATCTAGCAAAGAACTAACATCTGCATCTGAAGTATCCTTAATAGTACTAACTAAGGAATAATCAGAAGAAAGTTTAAGGAACTAATCACCAAAACCTGAAGATACGGATAAGCTTGAGCTAGATGGAGGGAGTTCAGATTTCTTGGTATTATCCTTTGCTTCTGAAGTCTTTTCAGCTTCTTCCT
>BQNB010011903.1:0-16395 GCA_026074375.1 Tanacetum coccineum
TGGCAGTTTTTGTCTGTTTTTGGTCATTTAAGCTCGTTTTTAGAGGTAAAAGATATGTGTAATTACGCACTTATCAGTGGTGAATATCATGACAATGCAGTTGTTCTAATGAGCATGGAACAAGTGTTTAAAATTTGTCTTCGGAGATGAGGAGTAAAACAATCAGACGAGATCGACATAGAGTTCAAGATAGTTGATGAGTATACGGTTAAAGTAAATAAGATAAAAATCTTTATGAACGAGTTAGTATAGCAATTATCGTATCAATCCTCCTATTACAAGTCCCGCCCATACAAGACTTGTAATACTTAGATTCACACATAATTCCATGTAAACAAATCTGTGATGGGTTTCATGTAAAACGATATTGTATACGGTTATGAAAAATAAGTTAGAGACTATTGCATCGCTCACAATGTCTTAGACAAGTTTAGATATATATATAGAGACAACTTCCACATATGAAATCAGGGAAATATACGTAAGGCAAACGTAACCGCAGAGAAAAGACAACCGCAAAGAAAAGATAACCGCAGAGAAAAGATAACCGCAGAGAAAAGACAAGCGCAGAGAAAAATAAACACAGGGTAGAGGTAAACCCATAACATAGCATGCTCAAGGAAAAATGGTTCTCAGGTATATGCCATAGCAAAAACACGTATAAGGCACACATAAAAGCACGTAAGGATCACATACTGGTTATAGACCAGACCTAGATATTGTACCTGGTTCTCTATAACCTTGGCTCTGATACCAATCTGTCACACCTCCAAACGGGGCCTGGACGGAATACGTGTCCGAGGGCATGACGTCATCATATTTCGAACACAAGGCACGAGAGAACGACCACTAATGGACGTTTTGAAAATCATAACTCGTTGCATTGTTTAAGAATAGACAAGTTTTACAAGATTTAAAAGAATTTTAAACATTTGCGGAAGCGTAAGAAAAATGTAGCGGAAGCATAAATTGGTTTTCAAAAGACAACGAGTATGAATGAGAAATAAAATCTTGATAAAGGGTATCATATTGCACGTAGACTCCACATAGCACGTCAAGAAGTCCAAAGCTAATCACCTGAGAAAAACATGCTAAAAACGGTCAACATAAAGTTGAGTGAATTCATAGGTTTAAGTAAAACATTTACGATGATAAAAAACGTTTAGTGTATCCAGCTTCACTCAAAGTATTATGAAAAGTATTTAGTAATTTGAAACGTTCAACAAAAGCAGTGTGGACCACAAGATTTCAAAATGTATGTGACAATCTTAGCAGTTTACGACTTCACATACAAAACACATGAGACAGTTATAACAAATACAACTTCACATGAAAAGTATTTACTGTTGCACTAAGCTCATGACACCGAAGCTCAATTTAAAAGGAAGCATTTTATATGCCAAATAGTATTCCTCGCCCTAAAGGTATCTGACCAAGATCACCTATTGACAATCCGACATGGTATATATCCGTTTGTTCGGACCTCCGAAACTAGTAAGCGCTACTTACCCGGATAGGGATAATCAGTCCCAATAGATCTATTTATAACACTCACGCTCACTTAACTAGTACGGTCGGTTAAGAAATTAACGGTTCATGATAGTTCGGGCATTAGTGGTCTATTCGTAACTTAGGCAAGACGTAACAGGGAAAGTAGATCAAGATACTTGTGTTCATAGTAAAATCAACCAATGTATTTCCAAAAGAAAAGTTTTAAGTAATTGCATCCATAAGTAAAACAAAGTGTGATATCAATCATGTAATCGAGTTAGCAAACGAACATTTATAAGAGTTTGAAATCATTAGAGTAAACAAGTTTGTAAACGAGCATGTTCTCACCCCAAAATAGTAAAGTAAAAGTAGTAAAACGTGGGGCTATGAACTCACCTTGATGTTGTAGAACAATTAGCAGAAATGCAAATAATATGCACATCGCAGACGAAAAACGGAACGGCTCGACCAAGAAGATGCAGCTTAACTAAACGGCTAAGTCTCACTAGCTTAGGATGATGAATTTGGGTTTTCCGATGGATGAGTACATCAACGCGACGCGTTGATAAGGGTTTGAGGTTTCAAGTTGTAAGAGTTTGGTGGTTGGTTAAATAAAATAAATCGAAAAGCAACGCAAAGTATGTAACATATTCCGTATATATTACATATGAAAAAGGAACAATTATATAATTCATATGGTGAATTATATAATAAAGACAAACAACCAAAAGAATAAGTCACAGTATATAATATTTTACAAGTATTATATAAGAAACGTGAGAAAAATAATTGGAACAAATAATTCGACCCGTGTATGAAAATCACCAAGTAAATTAATAAAGAGTTCTTGTTTAGAAGTAAACACACGCTTTAAAGTTACGAATTAAGTAAACGATGGTTTCAAAGTTTTTACAAAAGTTGTTATTTTATCTTCTAGTCGGGAATTATAAAATAATATTTTATAATTTAGTGTTTCGTTACACGTTTTAACTAAACTAGTTGCCTTATTTATAAAAGTATAGTTTTCGTTTATTTACCGGTTTATTGAATCATTACAAATAAATAACCTTTAAACTATATAACTTAATCCTCTCTATCGGGTTTCCAATATAATAGAAGTTTTAAACGAAAATACTAAGTATATAAATTTTTATAAATTTCGGCATGACCTATTCGTTTATATGACGTTTTCCAATATTAACAAAACTCAACGTTTTCCCATTTAACCAATCCATGTTGCAAATATCGCATGTTTCAAAATATATATCTTAAACGAAATTAACTAAATATTAATAAGAATAAGTAAAACCAAACACAACCTATGTGTTGTTTAGACGCAAAACCAAACGCCCTATATGGGCTGTTAAACCCATTGCCAAACACCCTTAAAGAGCTGCTGTTCCAAACACACCCTTATGGGTTGAACCAAACACCCCTTACTGTTGTAAAATCCAGAAACAAACACCCCTTGTGGGGCTGCCCAAAACCAAACATAACCAAATGTAACAAAAATAAAACAAGTTAAAATAACCAAACCACACAAAGTTTATTATTAGATTTTACAAAGAAAACAAAAGTAACCATCCAACTCGGAACATGAGGGGTTGAAGGTGATGGTGGTTCGGAGTGGCTGCCGTGGTGGTGGTGACGAGGTGGTGGCAGCAGTGGGGTGGCGAGGATGGTGATGGCGGCTGTGACGATGGTGGAGCGAAGGTGGTGGTGGTGACGTGGCTGTGGGGGCGGCGTGGAGAGGGTAGTGGTGACGTGGTGATGATAACAGCGGGGGTGACAGACGGTGGGAGATGGAGATGAAGCGACGGCTGGTGGTGGTCGGTGGAGATGAAGCGGCGGTGCGTGGCGTGGAGCTGTGGTGGTGACGTGGTCGTGGAGGTGGAGATGGTGTAGTGACAGCGGGGGTGGTGTGGATGATTTTAGGCGGTGACTGGTGGATTGGCCGGAATCCGGCCGGAAAAGATGGGGGCACCGGAAAATGATAAATAAGAGAGAGTGTGTGTGTGGCTATGTTATAAGTGAATGAAACCCTAATAGGGTTTGGTTTTTATATTAGAAAGTTATAAAATAATGTGGCAAATGAAAAATAGTTTAGGGGATAATGATGTAAATATTATCACAGGGACTGAAAACGTAACTTTTGTAAATAAATGGTTCGGGGCTCGTTTAGGCTAGTTAACGATCGATTCAAAATACAAAAATTGCGCCATTGTTTTCCAAATAGTTTTTCCTATGAAAATGAGTATTTACTTGACTATATTTTATAAATGTTTTTATAAAATGTATTTAATGTTTATTATTTATTTTGGGTATCACGGGTAAGCGTTGCCCGTAAAAATAAAACTTTAATTTGAACCTTCACGTTTTTAAATAAACGCTTTCGATTAAAATATTATATAATTTATTAAATATTTTTATTTTATAAAATTAGATAATTAAATATAAATTTAATTATTTTTGTGTCGGTACGCGTTGTATGCGGTTTTCAAAACTTTGCGAGGCTATTTTAGTCATTTTCTGCTTGGTTTCGTGTCTCGGGTAAAACTAAAAAGTTGTCCGGAATGACGTTTTATGTCAAACGCTAGTATACCCCATAATTAATAACTCATTTTGGCGGGTCGTTTTTGATAAGTCAACTTAGGAATAACATATATCTTCTCGTTTTCAAGTCACATAAGTTTGAAAAATAAATTTGTAAATGAGAGATAATAATAATAATTAGGATTTATTATTTAAATACGTTTCAAAAATTTTCCGGCTACGCGGTAATCGTTTTTATGTGACCGTAAAAGGTCAAAAAGTCAAAAAGTCAAATCGGACCCAAAAAGTCAAAGGGTAAAATAGTTATTTAAAATTCCGAAAATTGCCGGGTGTGACACATTTTCAGGTGAGCATCTTGAGGAAAGTGAAGTTAGGAAGCTTGGCTAGTGAGACCGTAGGCTTGCATGCGGAGTTTATCTCCTAGTTTTCATATCGTACTTTGTTTAAATTGTTGATCGGATGTTTTAGGTTATGGGATATTTTGTTTATGTCTTTGTATTGGCGTGACTCTTTTACTTCAATACAAGACCCCTTTTTCTTGTGTTTGGTATTGTCATGACACTTTGTGTCCATTTTTGTCTTATTTAATGCATTGTAGTTCTCTCTATTGTTGACACCATTGTGTTGTGATGATACCCATGACGTTACGCCTCGTATTTCCGCCTTGGCGGGGTGTGACATTTACCCTCATCCTAATGGCCAAATGTCTAGCTACATTAATCCTTACGCCCAATCTAATAGTGGCTTGACCTAAAACCAACCTCCTAACTATCCCCGTCAGCCTCAAGGAGGTAACCCCTCTCTCGGAGGCTATCCTCCATTCCATCTATATGTGGGACATATCCAACATGCTCCCACGAACAACTATGGCCCTAAGAACACCAGGTCCATATATCATCCGAATGTACCACAATGTATATGCCTTTAACACACAACCTACCAACCAATTCCACAATGCACCCATGTATCAGTTGTATAGCCTACTGGCCTATTCGCAGAGTCTACTGGCTGCATTAAACCCTTCACACGTTAGATTGAGGACTACACTCTGCCTGACGGGTTGAAAATACCTCCTCCTGTAGGTTCCTATGATGGAAAAGGGGACCCCGACAACTATTTACACCTATTCAAAGGAGCCATACGAATGCAGAAATGGGCTATGCCCGTAGCCTGTCACATGTTTACCTACACACTCAAAGACTCTACACGAATATGGTGGAATGGGAAAAAGGCGGGTAGTATAGTAAATTATGAAGACCTTAAGGCTAAGTTCCGATCACACTTTAGCCAACATAAAATTTTACAAAGACCCACTTGGTTGTACAAAATATCAATCAAATGGGAAGGGGAGAGTACCAGAGCTTTCGTCATTAGGTACACAGATGATACTTTGCAAATTTTAGGCTTGCACGAGGATTAGCGGATTACAGGTTTTGTTCGCGGTTTGAAAACAAAAAGCCTTATTGAATTCCTCTCCACCGACCTTCCCAACACGTACAAAGGTCTAATGGAGAAGACCTACACTTGGATTGAAGCTAAGGAAGTGGCGACTAATGGAGCTCCGAATGATTACAAAGAGGGTTCTGATAGGATCATCTAAGATTTCTTGTAGGAAAATAACAAAAGGTAAAAAGAAAAACAAAGACATGTTCTCTCCTTACAAGGGATCCAACCATGTCATCCTAGGAAATTTGATGAAGAGTCCATGAGAAATTCTAGCGACAAAGAAGGCTGCGAAATCCTTCGAACCACCTCCTCGCATGGTCGGGAACAAACAATCACGTGATGTTAATACAAATAAACCGACAAAAACGTTTATTTCTATTTCGCGATCTTCGTTGTTTTATTGATGACAAAACTTGAAGTAACATTATGCTAAAACCTTCTCTAAAACACAAGTTTTCACAAAATCACAAAGTGACATAAAAATATGTATACATTATTTCATGTTAACCAAAACTATACACAAAAATATTTTCTAATTTCACCTCTAATTACATCATGCATGACCTAATCAAATGCAGCAAATCCAAGGGTAATCTCACAAGATTACACAAGATTTTTGAAGATCTTGAGAATCAAAATTCATATTTGGTTACTGTAGGCTGGTTTCATTAGTTTTGGGTGCCGGTTCCATTCGTCAATGGCGTCGGCGGAACCGGGCTACAGTACTCTTTTTGGCTATAAATACCAAGCCATTTCTCATGTTTTCACACACCTTCTCATTAAGAAATACTCTCTTATCTACTGATCTTTCTCTCTATTTCTTGCATAATCTTTCTTAGCTTCTTGTAGGTAATTTACTTCAAAGGAGAAATTACCAAGCATTCATTCGAGACAATTAAGTACCAAGTACCTTGCATTCGATCTCCATAACTCCAACAAGATCTCATTGCTGAGTCTTGACCATTACTTTGTAGTTGTTAGTCCATTCATCATTTGTATATCAAGTATAGTTGTGTTGGTTCGATTCTACCGTGTGAAGAATTCGTTATTTAGCTTTGTATTATTAAAGAGGTATAACCATCATTGTGAGCTTCTCCGCCGGTCAAAAAGGAGATTGGTGACCAGTGTTTAACAAACTTTTAAGTAGGTGACTCGAGGAGTGGAGTAGGGCAAGGAAGGTGTCCTTGTAGCCGAACCACTATAAATACTTGTGTCCTATTTATATCCCTCTAACTCTTTCTTTTACTCACTTTGATATTTCACAAACCAAGATCAACATCAAGTCATTTTACACAAAGTTTCAAGCAAAATTTTAGAAAAGATAACAATTAATCAAGAAAACTATTCTACCCCCCTTCTAGTATTCCAAAATTGACATCAAGAGCTAGGTTACCAAAGTTTTTAAAATAAATTGTTTTTTAAATATTTAAAACGATTATGGATTCAGAAAACTACAAAGAAGGTCAATCTATGCAATGACCACCTCTATTTGAGGCAAATTGATTTACATATTGGAAAAACCATTTTGAAACTTATGTGAAATCTAAAGATATTGATCTTTGGTACATTATAGCTTATGGTAACTATAAACCTATCATCAAAGACAAAGATGGTAATGATATAGTTATTCCATATGAAAAATTTGATGAGAACTACAAGAAAATGATTTCCAAGAATGATGAAGCAAAAATGGTTTTATACAATGCTCTACCTAAAAGGAATACGAAAGAATTTTCATGTGCGATACAGATCAAAATATTTTAGATTCTTTAATAACTACTCATCAAGATAACAAACAAGTTAAAGATAATAAAATAGATCTTTTTGTACAAAAATATGAAGAGTTCTCTATAACCGAAGATGAAACTATAGATTGTGCCTTTTCTAGATTTAATACAATCATTACATCACTCAAAGCACTTGATGAATATTTTTTAAGTTGTAATCATGTTAGGAAATTCTTAAGGACTCTCCCTTCGAAGTGGCGTCCAAAGGTAACAGCGATTGAAGAATCCAAGGACTTTTCAAAACTATCTCTAGATGAACTAGTCGGCAATCTCAAAGTCTATGAGGTAGTACTTGAGAAGTACTTGGAAAGTGCAAAGAACAAGAAAGAAAAGTACAAATCTCTTGCCCTAAAAGAAAGATAAGTCTTAGTGATGAAGATGCATCTTCCTCGGATAGCAACGACGAAGAATATGCAATGACCGTTAGGGATTTCAAAAAGTTCTTTAGAAGAGGAGGAAAATTTGTCCGACAACCTACGATGACAAGAAGAACTTTCAAAAGGCCAAGGAAGACAAGAAAGAATACCGAAGGTGCTTCAAGTGTGGCGATCTAAACCACTTCATTAGTGATTGTCGAAAGAATTCTTTCAACGATCAAAAGGCGTTCATGGTGGGTTGTTGGAGTGATAGCGGAGATGATAAAGAAGAAATTTGTCTCATGGCACATGAAAACAAGGTATTATCCGACACTCTCTACTATAGTAGCTCATCCTTAGATAATGAATCAAGACAAAATGAGTATGATAAACTTTGCTAAACTAGTCTTAGGATTATTAACAAAAACAAGCACCTAAAGGCTAAAAATGAATTACTCAAAAGGAATGCTAATGAACTTAAAATCAAGCTAGAACTATTAGAGAAGAACAAAGAAATAAGTAACAAATGTGATGTTTGACACAAGCTTGAAATTGAAATTGACTCTCTAAAACTAAAACTAGCTAGTTTCGAAAATAGTAGTTCATCCTTGCAAAAAATGGTCAAAGTGCAAAAACCATCAAAAGACAAATGTGGATTAGGATACTCAGAGAATATAGCTTCCTCTAGCAACACTAAAATCAAAAACTTGTATCCCCAAATTCAAAAAGTTCCTTTTGTAGAACCGGCATTGCTGGTTCCATTGACAACAGAACTGGCTTGTTCAGACGAACAACACCGGGCATTTGTTGACAGTGTAGAAAATGGGAAAAATGCTTGAATCTAACATCATAAATAAAATTGACTCCGTTTTAATAACCAAAAAGTTTATTTAGGCACACCTAAGAATAGAAAACAACCACCAATCTTAAAACTTGGTCAAGGCCATGGAAAGAGTAGAATCTAAACGCCCTATAAAATGACCCATAGGAGACCTAGTACTTTGTACCCTAAGAGTGACTATCACCAAGTTGGTTGGAATTTTGAAACTCAACAAGAGCAATTATTTCGACCACCTATGTACAATCAATGGAGTCCTTACCTTCCATTCCTTTATATGGGTCAACCAAATGGTATGCATAACATTAACAGACCCATGAGATATTAGGGACCGAATGCTTGAATTGTCCTATAAATATAGGTGCGACAAAAGATCAAGCTTGAACCGGACGAATGGAACAAAGACAATAGTTGTTCGAGACACATGACAGGTAACAAGAAACTCTTCTCAACTTACAAAGCAATTGACGGAGGTAATATGTTGTTTGGTAGTAATACTAAAAGCAAGATCATCGATAAAGGTACGATTACTCATAACTCCCTCTCTATTCATGATGTTAGTCATGTAGAAAACCTTAGCTTTAATCTTCTTAGTATTAGTCAAATATGTGATAAAAAGTGCAAAGTATTATTTAGCGAAACCGGTAGTGAAATACTCAAAGACGGCATAACCATAGGAAAAGGAATTAGTAAAAATGGCCTTTACATAATGAAAACGGGGAACTCACCAAAAGATACCCTTTGTTTAACCTCAATAGATGATACTTCGACCTTATGGCATCGAAGATTGGGTCACGCCAATATGCGACTTATACAATCGCTATCATCTAAAGAGCTAGTCAGAAACTTACCAAAACTAAAATTTGAAAAGCATTTTTGTGACGCTTGCAACGTCGGAAAACAATTACATGAAAGCCATAAGGCTAAAAACATGGTTTTGACCACTAAGTGTCTAGAACTTTTACATATGGACTTGTTTGGTCCATCGGCTATTCAAAGTTATGGAGGAAACTTCTACACTTTGGTCATTATCGACAAATATTCAAGGTATACATGGACAAGATTTCTAAAACACAAAAATGAAGCTTTTGACCACTTTGAAATTCTAAGCAAAAGGATTCAAATCCAAAAGGGTTACCTACTATTTCAATCCACACAGATCATGGTCGGGAATTTGATAATGAAGTACAATTTGGAGATTTTTGTGATGCTAACGGCATTACCCATAACTTTTCGGCTCCTCGTACTCCACAATCAAATGGGGTAGTAGAACGTAAGAATAGAACCTTACAAGAAATGGCTAGAACAATACTAAATGAATAATCAATTCCTCAAAAATTTTGGTGTTATGCGGTCGACACCTCCACCTACATTCTAAATAGAATTCTTATTAGACCTTTCCTAGGAAAAACTCCTTATGAGATTTTCAAAGGTAAAAAGCCATCTCTAGAACATTTTAAAGTATTCGGTAGTAAATGCTTTATTCTTAACACCAAAGATTAACTAACAAAATTTGATCCTAAATCAACCAAAGGTGTATTTCTAGGATCTTCTCCCAATAGCAAAGCTTACATAGTTCTAAATAAAGAAACCATGAAAGTAGAAGAATCTCTCAATGTTAAGTTTGATGAAACTCCCCCTCCTAAATCATCACCATTAGTAGATGATGATATTCTTGAAAATGATATCATAGAAAACCAAGATAAAAACTTAGAAATCAAGGAAAATGAACCATCAAACAAAGAAATCTCAAACATCAAAAGCTCTAAAGATCATCCCATAGGAACCATCATAGGAAATCTTAATGAAAGAACCCTAAGATCTCAAGTCCAAAATCAAAGCAACTTCTTCTGCTTTGTATCTTTCGTAGAACCTAAAAATATTAAGGAAGCCATACAAGACAAAAGTTAGACTATGGCTATGCAAGAAGAACTAAATCAATATAAAACAAATGATGTTTGGAGCCTCGTTCCCCCTCCTAAAAACTAAACCAACATAGTTACAAAATGGTTCTTTAAAAACAAACTTGACAAAAATGGTATTATATCTAGAAATAAAGCAAGACTTGTAGCACAAGGATACAATCAACAGGAAGGAATAGATTTCAATGAAACCTATGCCCCCGTGGCAAGATTAGAATCTATAAGAATTCTTCTTGCATATGCTTGTGCTCATGACTTCAAACTCTTTCAAATGGATGTCAAAAGTACTTTTTTAAATGGTTTTATAAACGAAAAAGTCTATGTTGCTCAACCCCCTAGATTCGTAGATTTCGAAAAACCCAACCACGTTTTCAAACTCAAAAAGGCTCTTTATAGTCTCAAACAAGCACCCAAAGCTTGGTATGATAGACTTAAAGCCTTTCTCTTAGATCACTTGTATACCATAAGATTAGTAGATAACACATTATTTACTAAGAAGAGAAACTCACATATTATAAGTGTCCAAATCTATGTAGACGACATCATCTTTGGATCAACTTGCCAAGAGCTTTGCGATGATTTCTCGAAAATCATGCATGATGAGTTTGAGATGAGCATGATGGGTGAATTGAATTTCTTCCTTGGTCTACAAATCAAACAACTCAAAGATGGAATCTTCTTTAATCAATCTAAATATGTCAAAGAAATGCTTAAAAAATTCAGTCTTGAAGACTCCAAACCAATCAAAACTCCCATGTCATCCGAAACCAAACTAACCCGTGGCGAAGACGGTGAACCCATTGATGACACTAAATATCATGGCATGATTGGCAGTTTACTCTACCTAACGGCCAGTCGCTCGGACATCATGTTTAACATTTGTCTTTGCGCCCGTTTTCAAGAAGCACCAAAAACATCCCACCTTGAAGCTGTGAAAATAATCTTTCGATACATCAAAGATACATCCCATCTAGGCTTATGGTATCCCAAAGGAACAGGCTTAGAAACCATCGTCTACGCCGATTCTGACCATGCGCGAGACTACGTCGATCGCAAAAGCACTAGTAGTGTATGTACATTCATGGGTTGTTGTCTCACCTCATGGTTCTCCAAGAAACAAACTGCCTTAGCCATCTTAACCACCGAAGCAGAATATGTCTCCACCAGAAAAGCTTGCTAACAAGCCTTATGGATGAAACAAGCTCTTGTATATTATGATATAAAATTAGATGACATACCCGTTCTTTGCGACAACAAAGGAGTAATTGACCTAAGTAAAAATCCCGTTCTTCACTCTCGCACCAAACATATAGAAATTCGTCACCACTTTCTTCATGACAATGTCCAAAAAGGAAACATCACTATAGAGAAAGTCGACTCCGAAGATAACATTGCCGACATCTTAACCAAACCTCTTAAAAGTGAACCTTTCAACCTTCTCAGACTAGGACTTGGCCTCATAGAACCTAACGCTTAATAACAACAATCTTTTTGAGTCAAAACATTTTCTATTGATTAATACAAATAAAAGTTTTTTATGCTACTTGAACATATTCAACGAAACACATGGTTAATATCTTGTTTCAAACACGTTTAATTGTAGCTATATTAAAAGGAGGCTTAGGGTTTTTCTTATAAAACTAATTTTTCACTTTTGAGTCAAGAAAAACTGCACCTCCAACATATCATGAAAATTTCTTCTTCAAAATTCTTTCAGGTCGGTGGTGCCATTCAATTTTCAAGCCCGTGCCCTTCGTTGCATAGCACCGGCAGAATCGCCTGATCAGTATAATTTATACTAAATACGAATTTCATAAATCCATTTCAAATCTTCCCTCCTTGTCACATCAATTAGCTCCTAAATAGTAGAAGTTGACCTAGTGCATCTTCTAATACTTCTTTTATGTCTAAACCAACAAGTAATGCATTAAATCAACTCTCATCTTCATCTATAAATAAAGTCTTTTTTTTCTCATCATCGTTCTACAACAATGCCTAAAGAAAACAAAACTAATCTAAAAAGGACCGCCCGAATAAGTGTTAGACCTTGTTGCTTTAATAATCCAAGGACATCATCACCTCCCTACCAACCTCTCTCACTTCCATCTTACTATGTTTTGAGACCTCCACCAACTACTCCAACTTCTAAAACTTCTATTCCACAACTATCACCAACTAGCAACAATAACAATCTCTTGCTTACTCCTAACTCAACACCTCCACCATTAACTTCGCCACCTCCGGCACCAAGTCAACCTTCCAAACTCACATCCCCTCTAGCTATTAATCTTGACCCAATTGAATTATTGTTCTCTACTCCACCTACCTCTCCTCAAGCCTTTCTCAACTCTCTCGAGGATCTTCCACCCGCAACAACTAATCCTCCACCTCCTCGTCCATCATTTGACACCATTGAGCATCTAGCTAATGAACAACCTCGCATTCCACCCATTGATTCATCTTTTCCCTCTCCTACTCTGGACATGGAACCACCTATCCCACCATTTCCACCACAATGTTCACCAATCTACCTTCAAACCTCCCACTACTTCCTCCATTAGGACCTAACAATCCTTTTCCCATGCTTACTCATGAAATGTTTTGTAAACATTGCCAACGAACTCAATCCATCGTCGACAACTTCCAAGGAGAAGTGAGATTCATTCTCAACCACATTCTTGACCGCCTAAATGTTCTCGCGCACAATTACTAAAAATAGGCCTAGAATGCTAGAATAAAATAGTTGATTCGTTAAGAATCTCTTGCTCTTTGTTGTTTTAATGTAATGCCTTTAATGTTTCATTATCCTAAATAAATGTTCTTTATTATTGTCATATGACCATTTTTCTTGTTTAAAATTCTTAGACAATGACTTTTTTAGTCAGCCGGTTCTGTCCGATAACAGGCCGGTTCCTTTCCAGGAACAGCACCGGCCAGCCGGTACTACAGATGACACTTTTAGCTTTTGGTTGTCTAAATTTTCTTTGTAGGTACTCACAAATCAAGGGGGAGTATGTCCCATTCTATTTAACCTACTTATTTTTGCAGATCTCTATGCACCTCTCAAGGGGGAGTTTACCATTTCTCAGGAAATATGGACTAACCCATTCCATCTTTTTGTTTCGACAAAAAGGGCGATAAGAGACCAACTGATTAAAATTAACTAAAATTTAGTAATAACTAGCTTTTAATCATCTTTAAAATTTGGGTTTTGTCATCAACAAAAAGGGGGAGATTGTTAATACAAATAAACCGGTAAAAACGTTTATTTCTATTTAGCGATCTTCGTTGTTTTATTGATGACAAAACTTGTAGTAAGATTATGCTAAAACCTTCTCTAAAACACAATTTTTCACAAAATCAAAGTGACATAAAAATATGTATACATTATTTTATTTTAACCAAAACTATACATAAATATGTTTTCTAATTTCCCCTCTAATTACATCATGCATGACCTAATCAAATGCTGCAAATCCAAGGGTAATCTCACAAGATTACACAAGATCTTTTAATATCTTGAGAATCAAAATTCGGTTTTTGTTACTGTTAGCCGGTTCCTTTGGTTTTGGTTGCCGGTTCCATTCGCCAATGGCACTGGCAGAATCGGGCTACAGTACTCTTTTTGGCTATAAATACCAAGCCATTTCTCATGTTTTCACACACCTTCTGACTAAGAAATACTCTCTTATCTACTGATCTTTCTCTCTATTTCTTGCATAATCTTTCTTAGCTTTTTGTAGGTAATTTACTTCAAAGAAGAAATTACCAAGCATTCATCCGAGACAATCAAGTACCAAGTACCTTGCATTCGATCTCTATAACTCTAACAAGATCACATTGCTGAGTCTTGACCATTACTTGGTAGTTGTTAGTCCATTCATCATTTGTATATCAAGTATAGTTGTGTTGGTTAGATTCTACCGTGTGAAGAATCCGTTATTTAGCTTTGTATTATTAAAGAGGTGTAACCATCATTATGAGGCTTCTCCGTCGGTGAAAAAAGAGATTGGTGACTAGTGTTTAACAAACTCTCGAGTAGGTGACTCGGGGAGTGGAGTAGGGCAAGGAAGGTGTCCTTGTAGCCGAACCACTATAAATACTTGTGTCCCGGTTATATCTCTCTAACTCTTTCTTTTACTTACTTTTCTAATTCACAAACCAAGATCAACATCAAGTCATTTCACACAAAAGTTTTAAGCAAATTTTTTGAAAATATAATAATTAATCTAGAAAACTATTCAACCTCCCCCCCTTTTAGTTTTCCACACGGTCACTTAAAAAATGTAATAGTATAGCTCGTAGCGTAATATTTGGAAACTTACCAAGCTAACCGGGTCAACATAAGTCATCCTTATGTGACCGACCCTAGGGTAGGTATAAATACCCCTCTCCATGCTTTGGAGAAGGTTGGTTGTTCATTTAGTTTCACACATAATACATTTTCCTTTCTTTTCTCTCTCTAAATGCTACAATCCACTTTCTCTCTCTAAACTTTCTATCTTATCTTTTGTTAAGTGATTTGATACATCTACATGTTGGCACGATAGTGGTTTGAAACCGATTTAGTTTTAAGTTTTAATGTGGATGTGACATGCTCGTTGAGCTAGTGGCTTATGCTTATACTATAAACTAAAATGATGTCAAGATAAAAAGGACAGTTTTTAGTTAAGTGTATAGGTAGAGGATGAAATAAGAAACTGGTTATCCCCTTATAAGTTTAAAAGAGTTACATGATCATGACACGTGTCATTTTTAGTGAGTTTGGACGGAGTGTTGAGGAACATATCGAATACCAATGAACATTTGGTATTTGATGAATATCTGTAGTGATGAACATTTTTTATTCATAAACTTCTTGCTAGAGTATTAACCTTATATACAATAGCGAAGCGAACCACAGCGTTTTGAGGGCGCAAAAACAACGTCGTTTTGCACATGGGCCTGTCGTTTCGCATTTGGGCTGGTCGAGACTGAGGCGGTGTGAGTTGGATGAGCTGGGTCGTTTGGCTGGCCTGATGTGTCTTTTCTCTATAGGCATACACAGGCGGAGAAAAACACACATGTTACACACACGCACAGAAATCTTCAGACACACACACATGCACGGTTTTGCAGCAGCAAAATTTAAATGAAGATCGTTTGAGCTTCATTCCTTATTTAAGGTTATTGCATGTTCGTATCTTTTTTCATTTTGTCGTTTAAGGTGCGAGTTGTTTTAGGGGTTTGGTTGAAAAGATGATCGGAGTGGCTGATTATGGTTTGTATGTGGCAGCGGTTGGTAAAAAGTATAGTTACAGGTGTTGATGGTTGTCTTGGATGCTTATTGTTAGAGTGACGTTGTTGCATGTTATAGTTGTATAGGATTCAGTGTGTCTATTTTGGATGCGATTATTATGTGTTTGGGGTGTCGTTTAAAGTTTTAGTTGCTTATGTTTTTATAAAATAGGTAGTTAGATAAAAGTGTTAAATTATTTTGTTGCTAGGATCGGTTACGAAAACTGTTGTTTCGTGTTGTTGTTGGAATGTTTAAGGTTTGCATGCTTTGATGTTGTCGTTAAAGATTGTTAGTGATTCCTTAAAATGAAGTTGTTAATTTATTTGAATTTTTGTGTTGGATTGTTTATGTGTTGTTGGCTTTTAGTTTGATTGAATGAGGTTAATATGTAAACTTATGTTGTTGGGTAGGTTCGGTTTGAATAACGCTTCCTTGGATGTGATGATTTGGGTATCCGATTAGTCGTGGTTTTTATTATGCAAAAAGCTGGGCGACAGAAATTGCAATTGTTTGTAACTTTTGCGACAAACCAGTGAGTTGTGAATATTTTGAAACGCAACTGCTAACTTATTCAAATATGGATTTTTGAACGTTTGTGTGTTGTTATTTATATGCAATTTTAAGGTAATGGGTTAGTCCAGTTTTAACAGTGCCTTCTTGGCTATAATGATTTGGTGATCTGGTGAGTTGTGAGCTTTGATTTGCAAAAATCTGGATTGCAGAA
>BQNB010011903.1:17216-80339 GCA_026074375.1 Tanacetum coccineum
GTTAAGAAAAAATAAAAAAGTTAAAACTTTTTTACTTTTTACTTCGAATTTTATTACAGTTTTATTTTTTTCTTAACTTTTAAAAAAAATTAATTTTTTCGTAGAAAAAAATTTTAAAATTTTAAAAAGTACGAAATTTTTTTTTAATTTTTTAAAAATTTAAGATTTTAAAAAGTAAGAAATTTTTTGTAAAAATTTAAATTTTTTACAAAAAATAATGTAAACATTATTTTCTTTTAAATATAAAAAGTACGAAAAAAGGTTTAATTTTTTTTAAATTTAAGATTTTAAAAGTACAAAAAAAATTTAAAAATTTGTAAAAAAACTTTAAATTTGGAGATGAGTTTAAAAAAAAGTCAACTGATTTTGATTTGAGTGGATGTAGGGAAGACAATGGTAAGTTATTTTATGGTCATATATATGTGATATTGGAACAATATTTGAAAGTACGTTGGTGTAGGTTGGACGAAAAATAGTACGTGTGTCAAGTCGAGACGAATTTAAAAGTAAGTGAGTATTTTACAATTCATGTATTCTTTATCTTAAAAAGAATGGATTTTTCTTTAGGTGGTTTGCAATTGACTATGGCAGTTGCAAAACATTTTTACTTGAACCTTCCAATAGCTAATTGCCACTTTGTTTTTAAAACTTTGGATTATTTTAGATTTAATACTTTAACACTAAATATGAATGATTTTGCACTTTAAGATACTTCGTTTCCGGTTATGTTGATGTGTGTGCTTTAGTATTTTTTATAAATATACTCACAACAACTTTATAAATTTTCTTTTTTAACTTATTGAACCGTTATACCCGCCCAACGCACGTGTATTTTACTAGTTATAAGTAGATCAAAGAGGAAAATTAACCAAAGGTATTTTTACTTTGTCATTCAAACTGTTTTTTCCTGGATTTAGTACATTCTCTTGTTCCAATGCCCACCAACAATACACCTCTATAAAAGTAACTGTTATGACTTAAAAAAAAGATTTGAAAAGTCAGGAGGGAGAACAAGTGTTGGTTAAAATAAACTATTACATGTCATGCACTAGTGCATATTTACTATTTGAAATCCCAAAAGCCAGTTTCCACTGTTATAAATCATGTAAGATGTATCACATCAAAAGTTACCCTAGAAAAACCTCCTAAATGGGAACTAAAGATTCAAAGATCAAGAATGTTGTTGTTGCTTCTGATGACACTCACCTCACTGAAAAGGAAGATGCAATCAAGAATGCCATCGTTGCTTCCAATGGCAGTCCTAAAACTGAAGAAGGTAATAAAAAAGAAGCAAGCATCAAGAATGTGGTTGCTTTTTCTGATAATACTAGTATCGATGAAAAAAAAGAAAATGAAAAAGAAGCGGGAATCAATTTAGGTATTCCCATGGTTAAACTTAGCCTTGGTCCCAAAAAGAAACTTCTTGTGCTTCCTCTTAGTGGAATCATTGTTCACCGAGCACATCGTAGCAGACCAAACACCATTCCCAAGAACCGCAGCCCTGATTTCTCTTATGGTTATTTTTTGGGTGAGTCAAAGATACTAGTCTTTGCGTCTAAAAAATTGTCGATAAGCAAGATGAAATACTTTATGGTCTCAACTAAACACTTTTTAGAGTGGACATCTTAAAATGTCGTCAATAACTTTGAGCCAGACGAAGGGCTATGATTCCATATAACATATGTGTATCATTACACTAATGGTTATTAACATTTGAATGTATATACAGTTTATAAGAGGCCTTACTGTGAAAAGTTTTTTAAGTTTTGCTTTGAAAGATTTGAAGTTAGGTTATGGTCTTCTGCTAGAGAGTTAGTATACTTGTATTTAAAAATCTTTTTATTAAATTCTTTATTACAATTTTTATTGAATTTCTTGTATGAATCTATCAGGCATAATTTAACAAGGGTTTTGACTAATGTTAATGGAGAACTCAAAAGCAAGTAATTGTTCACTTGGGTTAGTTCAAACAAGTTATCATACACATTTTTGTTTATGCACAGATGTATGAAAGTTCTGTGTTTTTTGCTTATATAAAGGTTTTTGATGTTATCTGCACTTGTTTAGGATCAAAAGCAATGCACAGATACGGGTTTTAAGTGTTTGGATAACAAAGACAAGCCTTTATTCTAGAAAGAACTTAGCCATCTATGGGTTGGGGAATACTCGTAATCTAACACTTTGTTGATCATTGATCCTGTGAAGGCCCTCCTAAACCCTGTATCACTTCAAACTACTTTTATATGCTTAATACTAGTTCTGCTAGTTTATCGGTACATGTATACATGCACACTCGTATATTACGGGTGGTTTAGATCTTGTTAATCCTGTTATTAGATTACCACTTGAATATGGGATTAGCAGGGTACTAGGGATGACTATTCTAACCCTAGTGTAGGAACTAACCCTGTTACCGCCTCTATCACTTAATATATACTTAAAAAGCACAGGAACTCTTTTAAAGAGGGTTAATAATTTGTATAGGTTATTAGACTAGTTCTTGGGATAGTTGAGATTAATCACTATGACCTTGTTGTCCTACCTTCATGACTTTCGGGGGATTCGGATCGCATGAATTATAGGGCAGACTAAATATATCCATTCAGGTCTGTCGACTTTAGAAACCACTAATAAAACAAGAATCAGAAATTGCACTTGAGATCAAGATAATTAAACTTAGGATATTTAATTAATTGAATTGGTTCATCTTCTTAGTAGTTTTCCACTATACTAATTCCATTGATTGAATAAAACCAGTTTAATTCCTTTCATTTATTCTCTTACAGTTTAATCTTCTAAAACAACTTTAAAAACGTGACAACCATTTAAACTCATATTTAAACCGCCCTTTATCTCTTGGGATGACCTCGGATTTACCATAACTACACTACTCATGATCGGGTTCTCTGCCCGTTAGTGCGTTTGTAAAGGTAAAGCGAGTTTTATAAATTTAAAACTTGATAAATAATTATTTAAAAGAAAATATGCATCAAGTTTTTGGCGCCGCTGCCGGGGAGCTAATTAGGTTTTAAATTTGAGTTTTGTATATATTTTTATTTTAGTAGATTTACTTTCTTGTAAGAGCACAATCTACTCGTATCTTGTGTTTAATTTTTAGGAATCTTGGAAATGGAGCCTGATATTGAGAACATGACGCTTGACGAGTACCGTAAGTATGAAGCTGGAAAAGAAAGGCGATTATAGGATAATGTCCGATCCAAAAATAGTCCAACAAGGTATAAAGGGGCAGAATTTAACTCTTCTTACCGTGACAAGAGTGTAACTTTGGATTTTCAGAACTACTATGAGGACGCACTGCTCGAAAAATATTACGCGTTACCTCCCCTACTTCCTTGTTTCTGACCCTCCCTACCACATAACGAACGTGGTTATGAATCTCCTAATACGAGCAAGAAAGTGGACATTGATAGCATGACAATAGCAGAATATAATCTGTACATTGCTAGACAAAATAAAAATCCACTAAATGATCACTCCTGTAGTTTTACACCCTAGTTTTTCGCTCAACCACCAAACACACCTAACACTCCTGCGGATAAGAAGGATTCCGATTTCGATGAGATCTTGGATGATTTGTTCATATTAGGAGCTGAAAACCTGAGGCGGATGGGGCAAGAGAAAGTTCAGAATGGGTGTGACATTGACACATCCAGGGATAGGAACCATAAAAGCGGTAATCATCTTAATTTTCCTATTTTTTCCGCTACTAATGAATTTTCTAGTATTTGTGAACAGGATGTTGACTTGGAGAAAGAGGAGGCTCAGGTGGAAGATGATGATGATGGGGACACTTATGATATTTGGGATATTACGGTCAAGGACGTTGAACGGATTAAGTAATTTTTTAACGTCCCTGATGAAACAGACGAAGTAATACAATCTTTGATCCCGCAACCCATTCACATCACACCACCTATTGATGATTATGTAGCACCGGCTACTAAATCAATTTTGGATGAACCTTTGGAAGACAAGATCTTGAATGTTACCATGGTTGACAAGGAGGCTGATTTTAATCCTACTAAGGATATAGAGGAACTTGAAAGATTTCTCGCTAAAGAACCTCACTTACATTTTATGGAAATACAGGTGCATTCAGCTATCACTAAACCTGAGCCTTTCATTCATACTCAACCAATGAATCCCTTATACAGAGTATTTGAATCATATAAGTCATCAACCAAACCGTATAAGGTAGATAGGGAAATGAAATCTCCTTCCAGGTATGGTCTTAAATCAACATTTCCCTACCCTATAGCAAATTTACACCCGGTTGGTGTTTATTGCTACTTCCACCCACACTTGATCCCAAGTGAGGGGATGGACACCCTATTACCTAGTAAATAAGGGTGGAGTTAAGCTACGAAAGTGAGTTAGGATTGTAATTCTTGTATCATCATCTTATACATTTCGTGCTATTATGCTTTTATCTAGATTTATGCTTTTGGTATTAGCCTTTCTTGCTGCCATACATGTTATGCACAAATGGTGGTGCTTGGATACTAAACAAACTACAAGGCAGCATGGCAAACCAGACTAGTTGGATGCTATACATGTGGTTGGTAAAGTTGCATGTGATGTTGGATATTGCTCGAGGAAGCAAACTTGGAGCATGGCATAGAGCATGCTGTCTCTTTATCATAACAAACAAATCCAAGGGAGTTTCTTGTTCTAATTCTACTCTTTCCTGTTTATTTCATTTCCTAAGCGTACAATAGGGACATTATACAAAACAAGTAGGGGGATGGGAGTAGAATTATCACTTGACCAATTCTTGCCTTCGATTTTTTAGTTTTATTTGAAAAATGGTGCTAATTTTTAATTTTTTGACATGTTTTTCTTACTGAACTAGAATTAATCTTTTCCGAATGCACATTACCCTTTATTATTACTTGGTGATATTTAAGCCTAATGATTTGTTTTCGTCCATTATACAAAAATTCACCAAAATATTGAGTGTGCCGGTAGTATTGTAGACTTTAGAACTTGGTCTATACATCTTTTCGAGACCTAGTTGATTAGCAGGAATAAATGGTTCGAGAAGGCAACATTTAGGAATTCACCTAAATAGCCTATATGTGTGTGTTTATCGACTTGTCACACTGACTTGTCAACCTCCAGTGTTAAAACCCTTTGTTTGCACTAATTATTAGTGCAAGATACCCCTAGATCACCCTTGTTTAACCAATCTACATTTTCACCCAATATTGTATGTATCGTTACACCATTTTGCCTTAGCCTACCCTATAGTCTATAGTTATCTTTGTGTTGAAATTTCTGGCTACCTAAGTCCATGGTTCGGGGAAAATGGGTTCGAAGATTGGCACTTTCGTTAAGACATACTATTTTGATCATAGAAGACCCCCGGTATTGTCACTTTCGATACTGTTTATCTCAAGTGGGGGGATATGTTATTTATGTCCATGAGTATTGTAAAAAAAAGGTAGTGCAACTATAAGCCACCTAATGTGATAACTCCTGAGGTTGGTTACGTGTTATAAAACCAACTAAGTATAAAGGTGGTGAAACTATAAGCCACCTAGTGATGTTGAGGATGGTGCAACTATAAGCCATCCAATGTTATGAAGAATGGGTTAGTATGCTCTGCAAGATCTCATTATTAGCTAACCCATTGTGAAGATATGATCAAGTTTTCGTACTTGAAGACTTGGATAATGGATGGACAGTAGCCGGTTATGGAAAACTTAGACTCTATATGAATATTTGTTTTCTTAACACCAATTAAATGTGTATCCCATGTCTATCCTAACTCTTTATATTACGTAGTAAACCTGTGTTATGTCACACATGTTGCCTTTAAGAATTGTTTAGACCCTAACTCTAACTGGTGTAAATTTATGTACTCTCCAAGCTTATGATAGAATACATGATATGACTGTGCAGATGAGCGATCACCCCAAAATGAACACTTAGACTAGTTGAGAGTTGAGTGATTTTTGATCCCCTTTTCGTGAGGTGTCCGGCTTTGATGTTTCCAGCATAAGTCTTTTATAGATTCATTTCTTTGAGTTAAATCATAGAAATCTTTTTATAAACTATTCTAACAGGTCTACTTGAGGGCAAGCAGAAGTCAAGTAGGGGGGATATTTGATAACACCAAATATTTGATACTTTTTAGTGTTAATTTTCCCCTAAAAATACTTGCAATTGTCTTATAAATACTTGAATTCGATACTTTTATGGTTATTTTGTTATTTTCAGGTAAAAAGAAAGTATATGCAATAAACACGGGATTTGAACACAAAAACGAGCAATAATCGATTTTGCAAGCTTAGAAGACATTACGGCGTAACGTCCCGCAGGAGTTACGCCGTAATCAATTATTAATAACGAAGATTTGGTGCTGATGAGGCATTACGGCGTAATGTCCCGTACGAGTTACGCCGTAAAATATTATTATGGAAAAGATATTGATGCTGACTAAGGGTTATGGCGTAACGTGTCAAAGTAATTATGCCGTAACATATTTTTCTACTAAATGTTGGAAAGCCACGTCAAAAGGATTACGGCGTAACGTGGTCGATGTCGTTACGTCGTAAACTATGACTCATCCGGGGACTAAAAGTCCTATATTTCATTAAAGTTTCGAGGATTAAATTATTTACGTCAACAACAATGAGGGACTGAATTCGCCAAGTTACCAAACTTATATTTTAGTATATATAGGGAATGAATGATGCGAATTAATGCATTCAATTCATTCTGTTCTTTTCTTTCTCTCGGCGAACGCAAAAGACAAAGGAAAAAGAAGCAGCCACCTAGGCCGCTTGGTTCGGGTATAGGGCGAACCCTTTCGGGGTTCGCCACGGGATCCAACTAGAAGATCGGGAGCATTATTTCAGCATGATTTGTGCATGATTCCTCAACAATTACAGTTTGATTTTAATTAATTATTTTTAATGATTTATTTGATCTCGGCTTAATTTGTTGATGCTTGATATTTATTATGTTTAATTTTATTCTTGACATTTAATTTGTTAATTATTCCTTGGTTATTTATTTTTGATCTCTTTGTCTGACCATTGTTTCGTTGGATATCCTTTTGACTATCGTGTAACCCTGGGTTTTGGTAGTATTGCGGATGGTTTAGATCTTGTTAATCATGTTATTAGATTACCACTTGAATATGAGATTAGCAGGGTACTAGGGATGATTATTCTAACCCTAGTGTAAGAACTAACCCCGTTACCGCCTCTATCACTTAATATACTTAAAAAGTACAGGAACTCTTTCAGAGAGGGTTAATAATCTGTATAGGTTATTAGACTAGTTCTTGGGATAGTTGGGATTAATCACTATGACCTGGTTGCCCTACCTTCGTGACTTTTGGGGGATTCAGGATCGCAGGAATTATAGGCAGGCTAAATATATCCATTCAGGTCTGTCGACTTTAGAAACCACTAATAAAACAAGAATCAGACATTGCACTTGAGATCAAGATAACTAAACTTAGGATATTTAATTAGTTGAATTGGTACATCTTCTTAGTAGTTTTCCACTATACTAATTCCATTGATTGAATAAAACCAGTTTAATTCCTTTCATTTATTCTCTTACAATTTAATCTTCTAAAACAACTTTAAAACGTGACAACCATTTAAACTCATATTTAAACCGCCCTTTAGCTCTTGGGACGACCTCGGATTTACCATAACTACACAACTCACGATCGGGTTCTCTGCCCGTTAGTGCGTTTGTAAAGGTAAAGCGAGTTTTATAAATTTAAAACTTGGTAAATAATTATTTAAAAGAAAATACGCATCAGTACGCAAAATTCTCTAAGTGTGAATTCTGGTTGCAAGAAGTGCAGTTTCTTGGGCATGTGATTAACGGTGATGGCTTACATGTAGACTCCAGTAAAATTAAGGCAGTTAAGAATCGGAAAGCCCCTAGAACTCTATCAGAGGTTCGTTCATTCTTAGGATTAGCAGGATACTACAATCGATTCATAGAGAATTTTTCCAAGATAGCCAAACCCTTTACCATTTTGACACAGAAACACAAGGATTACGTTTGGGGAGAAGAACAAAAGAGGGCATTTTATACCTTGAAGGATAAGCTTTGTAATGCACCATTTCTAGCACTCACTGATGGATCAGAAGATTTTGTGGTATACTGTGATGCATCAGGATTAGGACTAGGTTATGTACTGATGCAAAGAAGAAAGGTGATAGCATATGCCTCTAGACAGTTGAAAATTCATGAGAAGCACCACCCATGATTTGGATTTAGGAGCAGTAGTATTTGCCTTTAAGATATGGAGACATTACTTATATGGGACAAAGAGCATCATATACACCGACCACAAGAGTCTCCAACATATTTTCAATCAGAAAGAGTTGAACATGCGTCAACGTCGTTGGATAGAACTATTTATCGACTATGACTGCGAGATTCACTATCATCTTGGTAAGGCAAACATAGTAGCCGATGCACTAAGTCGAAAGGAGAGATTTAATCCTAATAGAATTCGAGCACTGAACATGACCATTCAGTCAAGTATCAAGGATAAGATACTAGCGGCTCAAAATGAAGCATCTGAGGCTGTTAATGCATCAGCAGAAATGCTACGAGGGCTAGACGATCAGTTGGAACGTAAGAGTGATGGAGCATAATATTATCTAGTCGAATATGGGTCCCTTTGACGGGCGATGTGAGAACCCTGATAATGGATGAAGCTCATAAGTCTAGATACGTAGTACACCCAGGAGCAGATAAGATGTACTATGACCTTAGGGACATGTATTGGTGGTCAGGAATGAAGAAAGACACAACCCTATATGTTAGCAAGTGTTTGACTTGTTCTAAGATCAAAGTTGAACATCAAAGGCCATATGGCTTACAGCAGCAACCTGAAATCCCAGAATGGAAATGGGAGAGAATAGCCATGGACTTTATCACCAAGTTGCCAAGAACCAAAAATAGGCATGATGCAATTTGGGTCATTGTGTACAGGCTAACAAAGTCTGCACATTTCCTACCCATTCGTGAGGACTTTAAGATGGATAGGCTAGGTAGACTCTACCTCAATGAAATCATTGCAAGGCATGGAGTGCCAATTTCAATCATATCCGACCGTGATAGTCGCTTTACATCAAGGTTTTGGCAGTCAATACAAGAAGCACTAAGAACCCAACTAGACATGAGTACGGCTTACCATCCACAGACTGATGGTCAAAGCGAGCGTACCATTCAAACCTTGGAAGACATGCTCAGGGCATGCGTCATGGACTTCAGAGAAAGTTGGGACTTTCATCTCCCATTGGTTGAATTCTATTACAACGATAGTTACCATTCCAGTGTGAGATGTGTGATTTCAACTTAAGGATAATATCAATTATAGAAGAGTAAGTATTCCGTAAGGGTTTTAAAAGGAAATTACTTTTAACCAAAGCAAAATCCCAAAAAAATCTTCCTGGGTCGTTTCCTGACGAGGCGTGAATTGAAAATCGTGGTAAAGTTCGTGATCGCGTGTTTGAATGATCAATATTTGATTTGGAATCTATTTCTATTAATAAAATACAAAAACAAGTAAAGACAAACCTAAAATTAAAGCAATTAAAGCTAAAACACAAAAAACGATAACAGGATCCTAACCCCGTTCTTTAAAAACCTAAATTCTACAAATTTAACCCTAAAAATGCAAATTTCATTTTTAATCATCCTAAATTATTAATAAAAATTAAAAAAAAAAGAATTATATTTTTTTGACTTTTATTTCATTTATTATGAATTAAAAACAGTTTTAATCTAAAAAATTAATTAAACTACAAAACTAATTTTCAAAATTCTGAAAAAATTACAGAAATTACTTTAAGCTATTCTAATCCTAAGAAAAATAAAACGGGGTCAACAGCTTATTGGAATAAGCTGGAAATAAGCAAATTATGGCTGATAAGCTAAAAGGCTAATAAAGGGTTAGATATTAAATTATGCAAAGTAAGAATGAAAAAGTCCCCAAGGCAGTTGGTGAGTGTGTGTTGTGTTAAAGGCTTGGGAGTTGGGTTGAGGTCAGGGGTTCGAGCCTTGCTCACCCTTTACTTACCTAATTCCTAAGTTTTTTTATTTTGCAAAATTTTTGAAACAACTTTTTAGATAAGCTAAAAATAGGCCTTTTTAAAACTGAAAACTTTTTATGAAAAGCACTCAATAAGCAGTTAAAACAGATTCAAATAAGCAGAACACCACAACCTTTTAAGCACTAAACAAATTTTAACTTAAAACTGATTTTAAACAAAATAAGCTCAAATAAGCTTCAAATGATTAAGACAAACCTAATAAGCTAGAATACTCCAAAATAAGCATTTAAATAAGCTAGAATAAGCACAATTAAGGATGACAGATTACTTAAAAAACTAAAAAGGCTTAAGGCATTAACTGGTTTGGCTTTTTAAGGCTAAATAAGCTAAGGTTAAACTAACAAGCTAGAAACAGGCTTAAGTCTAAACCTAATAAGCACTAAGAATAAAAAATAAGCTAACAAGATGAGCTAAAACTAAGCTTAAATGACAGAATCTCTTAAAAGGCTTTTAAACTTAAAATTCTAAACTAAAAATGCTAATAAGCTTATATAAGCTTTGTCCTAAACTAAATAAGCTAACAATGGCTAAAACATAACCTAATAAGCAAATCTAAGCACAAATTAAGCAAATCCAATAAGCCAATAAGCTCAGGAAAGAAAATAAGCTTATTGCACAAAACTTTTAACTAAACAGCCTAATGAACACATTTTAAGCTAAAAATTAAGCTAGAATATCAATAAGCTAATGTATAAAACCTAAAAACAAATAAAGCTAGTACTACAAACTTTAAGAAAAAGCAAAATTTAAGCATTTAGGAACATTAATAAACTAGAAAATGACAAATGAAAAAGGCTGTTTACCTAAAATCCTATTTTTTTGGTTTTTTCAAGCTTTTGTAAAGAGACTAAATGGCTTTTGCAGCCCTATTTTTCAGCTAGTAAATAAGTTTCAAAACCAAAAATAAGCATAAACAGATCAAGTTTGTACTACAATAAGCTTATGATTTGATTTTCAGGACCTAAAACTATTTCTAACTTATCTAAAACTGAGATCAAAAAGTGATGTTTAAAATTTTAAAAACTGAAAACTAAACTATGACAGATTTAAACCAAAACCAAAACTGACCATTCAAAGCTATTACCCTTTGTTTTTAACACATATTTAGACCACTAAAATGCAGCTTATAAGGGCTTTAGCCTATAAGCTGATTTCCAAGCCTTAAAACCACAAATTTAATACATTGATACAAAAAAACCTTAAAAATAAGTTTTGACCTCTAAAATCTTTTGAAAACTGAACAAAATAACTTAAATAAGCTTAACAAAGTTAAACTTATGACCAAAACCAATTTTACAACTCCTTTTGACCCATTTTGGGTCATAACCGAAACACCCCTTAAGTTCTGGTTTTGCAAATTTTAAACTATAAAAGGCTTAAATAAGCTAAAACATATAAAAACAGATATAGCATAAGGCTAATAAATGACAAATAAGAATTAAAAAATCAGAAATAAGCATAGGAAGCAAGCAATCATGAATAAGCAGTTTAAAGCTAAAAAGGACAGTTTGATGTAAAATCATAAACAAATAAGATTTAAAAAGCATAAATAAGCATCATACATCATTAATAAGCAGTGATAAGCAATAATAAGCACTAAATAAGCAGTAATAAGAAGAATTAAGCAAAAACAGAAAAATAAGCTTGAAAACATTAAAATGAGGCCTTACAACCTTCCCTTGCCTTTAAACCGGATAAATGGCTCAGAGTCTTACAAAAAGCTCAGCTTATCTTATGGTAAGCTGGTAAGTCCATAAGCCCATCCTTGCCTTGCTTGTCATCCTTAACATTAAGCTGTGGTAATTTTGGGGTGAGTTAATGTAACAATAACAACATAAGCTTGTGAAAATAACTTTGCAGGTGTAAAATAGACTTAATGAAAGCTTGTAAAGTGACTTTTAAAGTAAATAAGCTAAATGTACATTAAGAGCTTAAAGGACAGATTTGCATAACACTTTAAATTTCATTAAAACATTAAAAGTTTACAAGACTTAAAAAGTAAATGACAATAAGTAAAATAAGCTGTAAATTAAAGCTACACTACTCCTAAAATTAAACCAAAAACTAACTCTCTCTTACAATGAAAACCTAAACTAGTTTTAACTAGTTAAGTAATGAAAAACATGTCAAAATTTTATTAATGAAACATTTTTCAAAATAAACTAGAAAAATAAAGTTAAGTATAATCAAAAGGGTGTTTATTTCTAATCCCTTCCCCCCACTTGAGTTAAACTTAAGCATATAAAATTGAAATAGGAAGGGTTAGAAATGAAACAGAAAACTCCCCTGAATTTGCTCGGTAAGATAAAGAGACAGCATGCTCCAAGCCATGCTCCAAGGTCGAGGTGAGAACGATGGATGAATAGTATCTTAGCGGGAAATTTGTTTTGGGATACAGGGTAATGGTTGTTTGTTCTGAAATTGATAAGTTGTTGCATCGTTAGTCCTTTTGGACTAACAATGTTAGTCCTTGAGGACTAACGATGTAAGGTGTTAGGGACTTGTGGTGTAAATGGGTTAAGGGTGTATGGTTTGGGCTTTTGTTTGGACCGGTTTAAGGTTTTAATGGACTTAGGGTTTTAAGGCTTTTTAAAACTTATAAGTTTTATAAATCAAGGCTTAATGGGCTGACCCGACCCATTAAATGGGTACGGGTTGGCCCATTTAAGATTTCTTCGGATTCGGCTTCGTCTTTGACTTTGACTTTTTGACATTGAGTTTTTGCCTTTGACTTTGACTTTTTTACGCTCTTTCCAATCCCGTGCTCGGTTTTGTCGTTTTTAGCTTCGTTTTTGTCCTTATGTTAATATCCGATACCTGCACAGTAAATAACATAAAATAAGCGTATTTTTTGCATTTTATGTCCGTTTTTGGTCATTTGGGGTCGTTTTATTCGGTAAAAAGTATGTGTATTTAAGCACATACCAAAATCCTCCATACTAAACTATTGTCGTGTCCTCACGCAATGCCATAAGTATACACTTTAGAAAGCCAAGAATCTCAATCCCCCTCGACTAATTACCTCGAAAAGTAGCTAAGTGTTCATCAAGGGGAATTAAAGAATCGATGGCTTTGAAAAAGCCCCGTTTTGACCAATTTTATAAATCTACACTTATTACCACACATGTTTTTGTATTTTTTCCTTTTTCTCATTTTTTTGTACTTTTCTTTTTAAGCAACTAACTAACATGTTTGGACTTTCGTTATTTTCATAACTTTTAGGGTCACGGAATAAGAAGCACTTTAATCCTAAAATGCCCAAAAAATGATAAATTCATCGTTCCTGACTTTTCACTTGTCCCAAACCAAGCTTAAAAACGAAATCACCGTTACATACAAGCTAAGATGCTAACACTACTCATATTTGTACCTTGTGAAACTCTTCACTCCCGATAATTATTATATAGTAGGTGAATGTGCTTGTTTCGAATTTCAACCATGGATCAACGTTTTGTAAAATTTCTATGTTTCATGTTCCACCCAAAAGTAATGAGTTTGAAGGCGAGATCATCCCATGTAGCGACTTTTGTCTTGGCACATCCCAACCTTGTGGCTAAGTGACCAGGCTTTTGACACCCCACAGAGACTAGTATCGGGACTCACGGACCTTCGGTTTCAACACCCTTGGATTTCCCGTATATACATAAAATCACAACTTAAAACGAAATAGTCTTAGTTCAAAAGCATATTTAAATTTAAGAAAAAGAGATTTTCCCTATATTTATTAAATCACATTTATTACACTTAATATAATTACACATCCTTTAAACTAAGGAAATCCTCGACCTTTTAGAAGGCTGCAACATCGGTTGTGAGCCGGCAAGATGCAGCAAACTTTTATCAGTCTCGGATAATTACTATGTGCCTTATTTAGAAGACTGCAACATCGGTTGTGAGCCGGCAAGATGCAGTAAACTTTTATCAGCCCACAGTTTTTATTATTATTACCTCATTTTTCTTTTTTTCTTTTTTTAACACTTTATATTACCATGATATAGAGAAAATTTCTTTTTAGAAAATTTAAGTATAAATTTGAACTAAGACTAAAATTATTGATATCGACCATACTTCAAAAATCGTTGATATAAGTTTAATTTTCGAGAAGAGCACGTATTATTAGTCCGGTTAGAAGCTTATGGGAGAAAAAGCCACAAACTACACTTATGAGCTCTTAAGATTTCCAACTAATCCTTGTTTAGCATCTAACTCATAATTAACTCTATCATTTCTCGTTCTTCGCAAATTTAAAATCTTTAATAAAAAGATTCGCGAATGCTTAGTCTAAAAGTTAAGGGACAAGCTAGAGCTCAACACGCTCGATCGAGTCAAAATTTATTCTTATTCTACCCAGCAGGAAAGTCAACATTGTGATAAAACACTTATTTTATTTTTGAAAATTTTGAAATTTTTTTATTTTTTTGGTATTTTGGTGGTAAAAACGGGATTACGTGAAAACAACGACTGCAGGCACAATCAAATCGATAGATCCCCCCATACTAGAATTGAACATTGTCCTCAATGTTTTAAGAAGGGTCTCTACGTAAATCTAAAGCCGTTTATTAAGTATGCATAAAGATAAACGTTAGTCGATAAGATTGGATATTGGATTCCTCTAATCATACAAAGGATTGAAGCTCGAGTGAACGAAGGATAAAAACCACAAGCACGAGAGACTTTAAAATCCGGGGCAATCCTGGACATACAACAAAACACAAAGCACGAGAAAGGAAAAGACGAGCCTCCTCACAACACACTTATTCATTACTACTATTATAATTATATTAGGATAAGCATGGGTTGTCACCCACGAAGCGCTTATTTTTGTTAACCGAGTCTTGAGCTTGACTCGATCCCCCATACTTGAGTTGGTCAAGGAGGATAGAAATGGAGAAACGGAACTTCCAAGGTAGGAATGTTCCCTCCTTAGATCATCATCGGGCTTTCAAAAAAATCAGAAATGATCTTTGAAGGATTAAAGCCCCGATGAGATAAGAGATGAGGAGATTTCTCCTCATTAGAAGCAAGAATTCCATGATTGAAAACTTTGTCATCATTTTCGGATGAAAATGGAAGCAAAGTGTTAAACATAGGAGAGAGGATGGGAAAGCTGTTTAAAACATTAGGCACATGAACATAAAGTTCAGAAATATCACCCACCACTTTGGCAGTCAAAACTTCCGTATCGGGCTCAATTTCATCATCATCCGGTGGTTTCGCAGGAGGACGAGGGGATGATTGAACATCAAAATGAAATGACTCATTTATAGGAAGTGAAGGGGAATCATTGCTAAGCAATTCTTCAAAGAAAAGGATATCCTCTTCAGAGTCATAGTCATCATTCTCAATGCCCGGTGGCATCGAGTCATCCGGAGTAAGAAATAAATCGATCTCCTCCATAAGAGAGTCACTATCCTCAACGGGGATAGGAGATGGAGAGAAAGATTCGATTATAGCATCAGAATTTTCAGAATTAAATTCTTCTAGAGGTCGAGGAGATGAATTATCATACAACAATTTCTCAACAAGACAAATTTCTTCCTCAGGATCAAAGTCGGCTTCATTAATTCCCGGTGGAATTAAAGGAGAACTCCTCGAGAAGAGAATCAAACTTAGGAGAAGAAATAATCAAAGTGTCTCAATTAAGCAAGGATTCTATAAGATCAGACTCTGCATTAAAGTGATGCGGATCTATCTTAGTAGAAATGATTTCTTCATCAGAAAGAGGGTTCGAAAAAATTTTGAAATTTTCTTTCGGAACGTCCTCATCAGAAAATGACTTGTCATCACTAGAGGAAAAATCGTTGTCAGCATTAAAGAGAAGATTATAGAAAGTCATAAAATCATCACAAACGGGCACATTACACTCACTTTCAATATCGGATAAATCCTTGGATAAATCCTCGGACTCACTTGGGGTTGGGACAAGGTTCTTAACACTAGACTTTATTAATTCATCTGATTCCGTTTTGGGAATAGTGCTAAGATGCTCATCCCCCATACTTAGAGAGTCCGTAATCAAAAAGTCAGGTATGATTGCATCAAACGAAGTCCTTTTAAGAATTTGTTGAATTCTTTTAATTTCATCCGGAAAAAGTTCCTCGTCATCATCACCATCATAGAAGATGTCGTGATTATGATAGATACATCGCGTAAGCTCGAAAGGATTAGTAATAATAGTAGCACTTTTGGTCAAATGAATAGTATAAGTAGTAGACGGAGTGCTGATATTATCATAGTCAGCATTGTAAAAATATGAGACGGGTGAAGGCTCGGAAGGATTAGCTGCCTGTTCTTCAGCTAACAATTCTTGTTTTTCCTCATCTTGTAAAAGAATACCTCTTGCTCACATCGTTGACTCATTATTTCACAATAGGACTGCATCATTGTTTTTAATTTCTCGATACTTATCTCTTCAGAAGGTTGAAAACTGACGAGATACTACGAGGGTTAAAATTGGTCAAAACCGGAAGAATTAGAATTATAGAAATGATTAGGTTCATAGAAATTTTGGTTCAACGGTTGACACTGAGGACCCCCGCAGTTTTCACAACAAAGATATTATTGTTGGAAACTTGGTGAAGTTTGTGGAAAATTATCAAAGTTTTGATTGAAACACGGGTCCTGATTGTAGACAAACGGGACTTGAGGTGGACAATCATAACCATAATGAGCATCGTTTCCACAAACCTCACAAGAATACATCTCGTACTGACTCGGAGAATAATGTGGAGGTTGGTTGAGGAAGTTCGGTGTTTCATTATAAGAATAAGGATTTGGGTCATAGACAAACGCATTTCCGGATCCTACACTGCTACAGCTTGGACAGTTTCCACCATTGAACGGACCTCCACAATATGAGCAACCAGGATGGTTATACGAAGACATGTTGGAGAATTAAACGGATAAGAGGGAAACGAAGATAAGAATTAAACGAATAAGAGGATAGAGAAGATTATTTATAGAAAAATACATAAGAAAGAAAAATATTTTGGTAACCGATAATCGAACAAGTGCACGGTAGCTCTCTAGAAAACGCATAAAGAAGCGGAGGAGCGAGTAAGCGCGGAGCGTTTTAAAAACCTTCTCCTTTTGGTTCGAAGTTTGTAGGATCGACCCTCCTTATACCTCTCTTATAGTTTGTAATCACAAGTGACACAACGGTTGATTTTGTTGTTTTTCAATTTTTTTGGTATTTTTGATTACTTGAAAATATTCACAAATGAAAGCGATAACTTCACGGGGAAGGGTCTTCAAACACTAATCTTCAAACGAAACATGATAATCGTAACACACCTCCCCGGCAGCGGCGCCAAAATTGATTACAATCCTTTAGTATATATAAATATATATAATATAAATATATAAGGATAATATCAATTATAGAAGAGAGAGTAAGAATTCTGTAAGGCTTTTTAGAGATAATTACTTTTATCCAAAGCAAAATCCCAAAAAACCTTCCTGGGTCGTTTCCCGACGAGGTGCGAATTCGAAAATCGTGATCGCGTGATTGAATATTTTAATGATTTTTGATTAAGATTCCTATTTCTACAAATATACAAGCAAAAACAAGTAAAGGCATGCTAAAAACGAAAGTTATTAACAAGTTAAACCTAAAACGATAACGGGAATCAAAACCCGTTCTTTAAAAACCTAAAATCTACAAGTTTAACCCTAAAAATGCAAATTTAATTTTTAATAGTCCTAAATAATAAAAGAAAATTTTAGAAAAAATGAATTATATTTTTTTGACTTTTATTTTTTTATTATGAATTAAAAACAGTTTTAATCTAAATTAAATATTAAAAATACTAAACTATTTATAAAAAATCTGAAAAAATTATGAAAAGTACTTCTAACAATTCTAAACCTAGGAAAAATAAAACGGGGTCAACAACTTATTGAAATAAGCTGTTAATAAGCTAAAATGGGCTGAAAGCTAAAAGGGCTAAAAAAGGGTTAAGTATTTAATGGTGTGAAGTTATAATCGAAAAAGACCCAAGGGCAGATGGTGAGTGCGTGGTGTGTTAAGGCTTGGTCGAGTTGGGTAGAGGTCACGGGTTCGAGCCTAGCTCACCCTTGACTTCCCTAATTCCCAAGTTTTTATTTTTGAAATTTTACTTTTTGAAAAAAGCTTTAAGACTTGAAAATAAACAACTTTTGTGAAAGCACTTTTTATGAAAACTTATGAATAAGCTGGAATAAGCTGAAATAAGTGACAGCTTTGGTTATTTTAAGCTAAGTGACCAAAAGATTAACAGTTTGGTTTTTTAGACTTAATAAGCTAGTAAAAAGCAAATGAGCTTATGACAGCTTAACACCTACACCTAAATAGCACTAAGGATCAAGAAATAAGCAAATAGATAAGCTGGAAAAGCTTTAAAAAAACATTAAGACAGTTAAACTTAAAAAGAAACTAAAAGGCTTAGGCCTTAAACTACTTTTGCCAATAAGCTTTAATAAGCTCAAACCTAAGCCAATTAAGCTACAAGGGTCTAAAACTTAACTAATAAGCAAATCTAAACAGAATTTAAGCAATCCTAACAGCTGAAAAGCTCAAATAAGCTAATAAGCAATTTGGCCAAAAAGAGTACTTAAGCAGCCTAAGGGGGGACTTTTAAGCTAATTTTTAAAGGCCTTAAGCTATCCTCTAAGGTCTAAAAGCTAAAAGCAGATAAAACTACTACAATAAGCTATAAGAAAAAGCAAACATTAAGCATTTTGAATAACTAATAAGCTAGAAAAAGCTGAAAGAAAATGGCAGTTTAACTCAGTGTATGCTGAGTTCCAGATTTTGTAAAGACTAAAAGAGCTTTTGCAGGCCTACATTTAAGCTAGTAAAAGCTGTTCTAAAACCACAAAAAGCTTAAACAGCTTAAGCTAACACTACAAAGAACTTGTGCTATCAATTTCTAATCCTAAAACTAACATTATCTAATCTAAATTTGAGATTGAAAAATGACTTTTAACCTTTTAAAATTTTTGCAAACACTTTGACAGTTTTAAGCTAAAAAAACACAAAACACATGCATACCTAAACTAAAGCTATTCTACTGCATTCAAAACTAAGAACAAGCATGAAAATAACACTTAAAAGCCATTTATGAACATCTAATCAAATAAGCTGATACAAAAGAAACAAATGGCACAGATTCAAAACTCACATACAAAAAACTTTGAAAATGAGTTTTAGACTTTTAAAACTTTTGAAAACTGCTTAAAACAACTTAAAAGAGCTTATCAAATTCAGTTTTAAAAACCAAGTGGTCTCAAACAGTAGTAACATGGGTTACTACTGCTTGACCCAAACACCCCTTTAAGTTTTCAAATCCCATTTTTAAGCTATTTTGAACTGATTTAAGCTAAGATTATTAAAAACAGATGATAACATGCAATATTAAGGCTTTTTAGGCAAATTACAACAACTTATAAGCACTTAACAAAAAGCAATAAGATTAAGCAGTTTTAAACCTAAAATTGACAGTTTTAATGAAAACACAAGTAAATGACATGTAAGCAATAAACAATCATAAATAAGCAATAAACAACAATAATAAACACAAATAAGCAGTGATAAGCAGTACAGAAATAGTAAATAAGCAGTTTTAAGCTAAAATGTAAAAAAGAAAGAGTACCTTGCCCTTTGCTCTAAACAAAGGCAAATAAGCTTACAATAAGCTGATCTACAAGCTCTAGCTTGTCAAAGACAAGCTGGTGAAACCCATAAGCCCATCCAGGTTTGGCTTATCATCTACTTTTAACTTTTTGAGTGATTTTTGGTAAAAGGCTTAAACATTATAAGTTATTGAAAAACTTATAGTGCTTAAGTTAACAGCTTAAATATGAGATAAAAAGAGCTTTTGTGAGCTTTTAAAACGTTTTTAAAACATAAAATGTATTAACTTAAAAACAAGATTTTAACATAAAAACTTAAATTTCATTAACTTAAGAAAAACAGTACAATGCTTTAAGAAAAAGTACAATAAGCTTAAAAAGACTTAATATAAACTGAAAAACTAAAAACTAGATGCCTCAAGGGCTTACACGAATCCTATTTATAGAAAAACCAATGTCTTGGGTCTCTTGTTTGTGTGCTACTTCTGTAAGAGGATTGAGAGGTTGTGTTTCTTGTGTGAGTGACTTCAAGTTTTCATCATAGCCATCCAAAATGCTTGTTCACCAAGTTGAGAAATCTAAGCCCTTAATTTTTGTCTCTGTCCTATCAACGAATGAGCTTATAGGGGATTGCCAAGGTGGAATTGGCTTCTTGTGAGTAGGGTTGAGGTTTGAGAGTGATGGGTTTGTTTTATGGTGCAGAGGTCGAGGTGAGAACGATGGATGTTTAGTAGCTTGGCGGGAAATTTGTTTTGAGATATAGGGTAACAGTTGTTTGTTCTGAAATTGATAAGTTGTTGCATTGTTAGTCCTTTTAGACTAACAATGTTATTCCTTGAGGACTAACGATGTAAGGTGTTAGGGACTTGTGGTGTAAATGGGTTAAGGGTATATGGTTTGGGCTTTTGTTTGGGCCGGTTTAAGATTTTAATGGACTTAGGGTTTTAAGGCTTTTTAAAACTTATAAGTTTTATAAATCAAGGCTTAATGGGCTAACCCGGCCCATTAAATGGGTACGGGTTGGCCCATTTAAGATTTCTTCAGATTCGGCTTCGTCTTTGACTTTGACTTTTTGACTTTGACTTTTTGCCTTTGACTTTGACTTTTTTACGCTCTTTCCAATCATGTGCTCGATTTTTTCGTTTTTAGCTTTCTTTTTGTCCTTATGTTAATATCCGATACCTGCACAGTAAATAACACAAAACAAGCGTATTTTTGGCATTTTATGTCCGTTTTTAGTCATTTGGGGTCGTTTTATTAGGTAAAAAGTATGTGTATTTAAGCACATACCAGTAGTTATTCAAAATGCTTAGTACTTATACGGCCTATAATTAATTAGGTTGCATTCGGCGTTTATCTGACGCATTTATAGTGATATAATCTGATATTCATTACTCAAGGTGAGTTCATAGCCCCATATTTTACATTTTAATGATTTACAAGTTTTGGGGTGAGAAACATATGCTTGTTTTACTATTGGACGCAAGTGGACATTTCACATTTACGAATACGTGTTTGCCTAAGTAACGATAACCCTCTGAGCCCACTATCATGAACTGTCAATTACTGTTGTGAGCGCGAATATTATAAATAGATCTATTTGGGATTGACATCCCCGTTTGGGTGAGTCATGCTCACTGTGCTGGTTTGTCAGACAACGAACGTATACCATGTCGGACATAGGATGTTGCGGGTTAGAACATCATCACGGGAAATGTTGGTAATTTATATTGCATTTCATACATGTCGAGATTCAGTGTCATGAGTTTAGGAAAACGTAATTACATATTATGATGTTTGCATTTGTTGCATTATCATGGGAAAATCTTGCGGTCCTACATTATACATTTTATAAACTTATGAATTCACTCAACAATATGTTGACGTTTTAAGCAATTTTTTTAGGGGATCAATAAGGCACGAGGTGCAAGGGATACATTGGTGGTTTTGATTTGGATGTCATGCATTAAAGATTTTGTCGCATTACATTTTGTATATCTGTTATGGGCTAGAAATCTTTGTATTTTGAACAAGTGAAGCTTCGGGCTTTTGTAACAAACAATTTGTTAAATCCAATGTATCAGTTTTAAACGGCTTTTAATGGTCGTTCTTATATATATCTTGTGTTATTGATCTATGAAGTACCACCCCCAACCCATATTCCGCTGCGACCCAATTTGGGGGTGTTACAGATTGGTATCAAGAGCCAAGGTTATAGAGAACCAGGTCAAATGTTTTTGCTGGACTATAACCGTTTTCAAACATTGCATTCATACAAAGGGATTTTCACGGGACATATATACATACACTAGTTGTTGCATTAGTTGATTAGACTAGATGCATTCATGATTGATATACATGTTATGATATAAATGTATATTACTATAAGAGTCTTATATTAAATACTAATATAAGCTATTTTGGAATTTCAGATACTGTCATGTCGGATTTTGAGGATTCCACGGTTACATACACTGCTATATCCAGCCCATTTGCGGATTTGTCAGATATCGGATCACCGAGAGTCGATGGACCGCCCGTGATGCCAGAGGACCCATATGCCTACGTGGTGGCCGCTTTTTAGGCACCACCATCTCCTGACTATGTGCTTGGCCTGGAGGAGCCAGAGCAGGCACCACCTTCACCTGTCTATGTACCATATGTACCTGATCCAGTGTACTCGGAGTTCATGCCACTAGAGGATGAGGTACTCCTAGCTGAGGAGCAGCCCCTGCCTACTGCTTTCTTACCCACTTCTGATTCTCTAGGCTATGTTCCTGAGTCAGATCCTGAGGAGGATCCGAAGGGGGATGATGATGAGGACCCTGAGGAGGATCCTGCTGATTATCCTGCCGATAAAGGAGACGATGGCGATGATGAGGATGAGTCATCTGATGATAACGAGGATCATGATGTTGATATTAAGGGGGATGAGGAGGAGGAGCACCCAGCTCCTGCCGACTCTACAGCTGTTGCTTTACCAGCTGTTGATCATGCCCTATCTGTTGAGGATACTGAGCTGTTTGAGACCGACGAGTATGCGGCCACACCACCACCACGTCCTGCATATTGGGTTACTGCTAGAATATCAATCCGAGATAAGCCACCTACACCATTTTGGTCTGATACAGAGGTTGCCAGACTCCTTGCTATACCTACTCCACCACCATTACCACTGTTTGGATTCTTGATTTGATGAGACAAAATGAATAAAAGAATGAAACAAAAGGATCAAAGTCGTCATTATAAAACTCTACAAGCTGGGAGAAATATGAAGATTTGGTAAATATTCTACAGGATAATTAGGAAACATATCAATGTGTTTAATGTAATTTAAATAGGTTTCCTTATCTTAATTGATTTACTTCCTTTGTAAGTCTGATTCTCCCTTTATAAAGTGTTCATAGACATAGGTTTTACATATCTCATCCATAAAAAACTAGAGCTTCCAATGAGTGTCTAGATAGTTAGATAGCAAGTCGAACTGGATGAGAGTCAAATAGTAACACATAGTAGTTGGTGTAGGCCCCAAATTATAGTTGGGTAAATAGGGAAACGTTTATGATATGAAAAACCTTGTTTGATAAATTGCTTTTTATTATTCCGGGTGCAATCAATATTATCTGTAAAACAATCCTAGATGGGCTAAACGATCCTTATCAACCACACTTTCCCCATGGTATCAACACTACCTCAGATTTCCTCACCCCACTACCCAAGTATCACACCACTACCTTTAGCGCTCACCACCACCTGCTAGTCCTATTTATCTATCGGGATATCGAGTTGCTATGATCCGGCTGAGAGCCGAGGCCCCATCTACTTCCCATTCACCACCGCCACATATCATACTCTCCCATACTAGAGCAGATCACCCACCAGTAGGTACGCCTACCCTTTTAGGATCCAACACTCTTACCCTTACCGGCTACCTACTTTTCACCACCATTATGCGTCTACCCTCTGCTTGACCAGGATTTGAGGACAGGACCGAGTTTGTTTACCAACCTCAAAAGAAGGTTATGTATTGCTCGTGGTCTCCTAGGTAACGAGGTCGGAGAGGAGTTTGTCTGCCCCCACTGCTAGACCTCTGGAAGGTTTCAGGGCGGACTGTGGTTTTGTTGCCACCATAGACAGGGAGATTATGCGGGATCTAAAGAGAGACGTCGGTTATGGGATCACCGACACTTGGGATAAGATGATGGTAGACATGCTAGGGGCACCAGCTACTAATGACACAGAGTTGGGTCGACGGATGACAGAGTTTGCCACTAGGGTTAGGCAATGACAATATACGAGAGTCATGTGAGATTGGATGTGAGCAGAACTGAGCGGACTACTGATGGTGGTTGGTCAACATGTTGTATTTGGATAGGAGTGCACATGCTTGTACAGCATCTACTGTGGTGAAGATGCTAGGATGTCTTGAGAGGCTTGGGGACGATATATGGATGCTTAGTGATCTTGCTTGTTCAGAGGTTTTTTGTCGTACTACTGTATTGGGTGGCAGGCAGTGATTAAAGAGTTGCATGGCATGGATCGCAGGAGACATGCGGGATTACTGGAGTGCTGGCAATGGACCGCAGGAGACAGGAATAGTTCATTGAGGTACTAATGTGGCTGAAGGCCACTTACAGATACATGTGACAGAGTTTCAGAGAATCAAGGACCCGCTAATGGTTGGACAGCCTGATGCACCAAGGGAGGCCGGTAGCAGTTCATAAATCATGTTATGGCTAGTTATTTTGGACAGCCTACTAAGTATTATGGGTAACTCCCGACTAGTATGGCTTTAGGTTGTATATTTTTGTAACCTAATTGTTGTGATTATTTTGTATATGAACCAATCATGTATGTTTTTCAGATATTTTATAATGGACAAATGGTGGTTATTCTATGTCTTGTCTGTAATCGTATTTTTTATGAATGGAATGTCGATTTAGTATATCATTGTTAGTTGCAATTCACTTGTATATTTAACTTGTGATGTGATATCACTTTATTTTTTGTGTATTGTCATGTCATGATTTTGATTTTATGTGAAAATCTAACGGGTAGTTTATTTTGCTTATGATTGAGAATAATGCCACCAAAAAAGGAGCACCAGAGGTCAAAACACAACCCAGAAAAAACAACCAACACCACATCTGTCACTAATGCCCAGCTTCAGGCAATGATTGACCAAGGCGTTACTGGCACTTTGGCAGCATGTGATGCTGACAGAAATACAAATGGCGATGATAGCCATAATTCGGGAACGGGTGTTAGAATGACAGAACGGCATGCCCGTGAATGTACATACACTGAATTTCTTAAATGTTAACCATTAAACTTCAAAGGCACGGAAGGAGTTGCCGGTCTATCTCAATGGTTTGAAAGAATGAAGTCTATTTTCCACATCAGTAATTGTACAGTTGAGAATCAAGTCAAGTTTGCTACTTGCACTCTCCATTCAGTTGCTTTAACATGGTGGAACACTCATGTCAAGACAGTTAGTCATGATGCCGCTTACGGTATGCCTTGGAAAACACTCATGAAAATGATGACTGACAAATATTGTCCTCGAAATGAAATCAAGAAACTGTAAATGGAGATTTGGGATCTGAAGGTGAAGGGTACTGACTTGACAAGTTATACCCAATGCTTTTAGGAATTGGCTTTGTTGTGCGGGAGGATGTTTCCCGAAGAATCTAATAAAATTGAAAAATATTTCGGTGGTCTTCCTAACATGATTCATGGGAGTGTAGTGGCGTCTAAACCAAAGACAATGCAAGAAGCAGTTGAAATCGCAACCGAGCTAATGGATAAGAAAATCCGTACTTTTGCTGAGCGTCAGACAGAGAACAAAAGAAAGCAAGATGATAACCACCAACAACCAAAACAACAACAACAGAAAAAGAGGCAGAACATTGGCAGGGCTTATACTGCAAGGACTGGTGAGAAGAAACAATATGGGGGATCTAAACCCTTATGCTCAAAATGCAACTATCACCATGACGGTCCATGTGCTCCCATATGCCACAAGTGTAATAAAGTCGGCCATCTAGCCCGTGACTGTAGGAGCACTGCAAACGCCAACAATGCTAACAATCAGAGGGGCACTGGGTTGGGTCAGAAGCCTACTTGTTATGAGTGTGGAGCCCAAGGGTACTTCAAGAAGGATTGTCCAAAGTTGAAAAACCACAACCGCGGTAACCAAGCTGGAAATGGCAATGCTCCAGCGAAAGTGTACGCGGTAGGCCGTGCAGGGACAAACCCCGACTCCAATGTCGTGGCGGGTAAGTTCCTTCTAAGCAACCGCTATGCTTTTGTCTTATTTGATACTGGTGCTGATAGAAGCTTTGTGTCTACTGCATTTAGCTCCCAAATTGATATCACACCAACTGCATTAGATCACTATTATGACGTTGAACTAGCCGACGGGAGAATAATTGGGTTAAACACTATCCTTAGGGGTTGTACATTAAACTTCCTAAACCACCCATTCAACATAGACTTAATGCATGTAGAACTTGGTAGTCTTGACGTCATTATCGGTATGGATTGGTTGGCAAAGTACCAAACAGTCATCGTTTATGCTGAGAAGATTGTTCGTATCCCCTGGGGAAATGAAACTCTAATCTATCATGGTGACGGAAGCACCCAGGGAAACAAGGCTCGTCTGTACATTATCTCGTACACCAAAACACATGAATACATGCTAAAAGGATGTCTAGTATTTTTTGCAAACGTTACTACAAAGGAGACAGAAGACAAGTCGGAGAAGAAGCGACTTGAGGACGTACTAATAGTTTGAGATTTTCCTGATGTATTCCCTGAGGACTTGCTGGGTCTTCCTCTGACTCGACAAGTGGAATTTCAAATTGATTTGATACTTGGTGATGCACCTGTAGCACGAGCACCTTATCGATTGGCACCTTCTGAAATGAAAGAGTTGTCAGAGCAACTGAAAGAACTATTTGACAAGGGCTTTATAAGACCCATTTCCTCACCCTAGGGAGCTTCAGTCTTGTTTGTCAAGAAGAAGGATGGATCATTTCGGATGTGCATTGATTACCGGGAATTGAATAAACTGACGGTGAAGAACAGTTATCCACTCCCAAGAATTGATGATTTATTTGATCAGATTCAAGTGTCGAGTGTCTACTCGAAGATCGACCTAAGGTCGTTTTATCACCAACTGAGGGTTCGAGAAGAAGACATTCCGAAGAAAACTTTCAGAACTCGTTACGGCCATTATGAATTTCAAGTTATGCCATTTGGTTTGACAAATGTACCAACTGTATTCATGGACCTTATGAATCGGGTGTGTAAACCATATCTGGATAAATTCGTGATTATCTTTATTAACGATATTCTAATATATTAGAAGAACAAGCAAGAACACAAAGAGCACCTTAAGTTAATCTTAGAGTTGCTTAAGAAAGAGGAGTTGTATGCCAAATTTTCCATGTATGAATTTTAGATTCCAAAAGTACAGTTCCTCGGTCACGTGATTGATAGCCAGGGTATTCACGTGGACCCCGCCAAGATCAAATCCATTAAAGATTGGGCATCTCCTAAGTCACCAACGAAGATTCGTTAATTTTTAGGTCTTGCTGGGTACTACCGAAGATTCATCGAAGGATTTTTGAAAATCGCCAAGCCAATGACCAAGCTTACAAGAAGCAGCGTTTCAACAGTTGAAGCAGAAGTTGTATAGTGCACCAATTCTGGCTTTACCTGAAGGAAGCAAAGATTTTATCGCATACTGCGATGCTTCAATCAAAGGTTTAGGCACTGTGTTGATGCAAAGAGATAAAGTGATTGCTTATGCATCACGCCAATTAAAAATCCATGAGAAGAACTATACGACTCATGATTTAGAACTTAGAGCAGTAGTGTTCGCTCTCAAGATTTGAAGACACTATCTGTATGGAACCAAGTGTACGGTGTTCATTAATCATAAGAGTTTACAACATATTCTTAATCAGAAAGAGTTAAACATGAGGCAATGACGTTGGTTAGAGTTGCTCAGTGATTATGATTGTGAGATTCGTTATCTCCCGAGAAAGGCAAATGTTGTTGCTGATGCTTTGAGCAGGAACGAGTGAATAAAGCCATTAAGAGTTCGAGCCTTATTCATGACTATTGGTTTGAATCTTCCTAAGAAAATTATGAATGCTCAGACTGTCACACCCCCAGATGGGGCTTGGACGGAATACGCGTCCGAGGGCGTGACGTCATAATAATCCGAACACAAAGCAATAAAAACGACCACTAATCATGGACGTTTGAAAAATAGTTGTACTCGTTGCATAAAGAAAATAAATTTAAACCAGACATAAGAAATTTAAATGTAGCGGAAGCATAATAACGTTTGACAATGACAACGAGTATATAGACAAATAAGTCTTGAAATTGGCGAAGTCACATAGCACATAGACTCCATTTAGCATCAAGAATCAAGCCAAGCTAAGCACCTGAGAAAACATGTTTAAAATGTCAACATAATGTTGGTGAATTTACAGGTTTAAGTTAATACAAGAGTGGACCACAAGATTTCCAAACGTATGCGACTACTATAACAGATACAGCATCACATAAAAAGTATTTACTATTACGCTAAGCTCATGACACCGATGCTAATAATAACAGGGCATATCATATCATGCCACATAGTATTCCTGCCCTTAACTGGTGTCCCAAACCAAAGACCACCACAACGCACATCGACATGATATATATCCGTTTGTTCTTCGTTAAGTGGAACCAAAGCAGATAGGGATAATTAGTCCTAATAGATCTATTTACGCATTCGCGCTCACTTAACCAATCCAATTGGCCATAGGTGACTAACGGTCCATGATAGTTCGGGAAATAGTGGTTTGTAGCAAAACTTAGGCAACACATAAACATGTTAAACTCACGTTAAGAACTTGTGTCCAATTTTTAAAAGCAAACAATGTTTCTCACCCCAAAGTATAAAGCATTTGAAAATCGGTAAAACGTGGGGCTATGAACTCACCTTAAGCAAGTGGTGAATCGAGAATCAATGAGGAAGAAATAAAGCCGAAAGGTCCTATACGTGACCTAAATAAATGACACGTCTTAGGTAAACGAAAGATAATCGAACTTGTACGACACGCTTTCAAGAGAAAAGACATCCATATGTGTTTGTTCTTTTGTTTGTTTAATAAAGTATGACTAAATAAAATTACAATTTTTTTCGTTAAGTCTTGGCGTTCATCCAAAAATTACTACTTTTAGAAAGTTTCTATTTTAGGAAAGTTCTTAGTTTCAAGACGTTAATATCGTCCCCTATATTTGTTAAGTTTCCATATTTTCAAAATGCGCTAACTAACTATAATCGCTTAACTTCCAAGTCTGATCCGCTAAGTTTTACCAACTTACTATTTTTAATAACTTTCTCATTTTTCTTAAAATATGTTAATGACGTCTTCAAATGATGCTAATATTTATATATGTGTGTTACCATATATTTCGCTAGAGTTTAGAAAGTCCAAAAATGTCCGAAAGTGTCCGAATACCCCTTTTACTATTCACATCAGCACACTATTCACTTGGTTTTGCGGAAAAATGTTTCAAGTTTCATGTGGCTATAACTTGGCCGTTTTAAGTCCGATTTTAAAGTGTGATATGTGAAAAACTATCTATTCGAAACAAGCTCTTCAAAAACTACTTTTACGCCTAATGAAAACATTTTTAGGTCGCTCAAAACCTCAAAACTAATTCGGATCAGCAACATGTCTTTTCATAAATTCTCCCAAAAATCCATCCAAACGCCACAATAGTGCTTATTCTAGCCTAATCCCGATCACTACCAAACCAACCAACAAAACCACACTTAATCTAACCTAATCCCTTCATTTCTATTGTTGCAACCCACTTTTCAACTCATCTCACCATAACTTATAAAACAACAAACATAATACTTCCATTTTTATAAAAGTTGTCAAGATATTTTTATCATTTCTTTTTAAAAAGTAACACAAACACATGGATTCTCAAACTTGAACAATATTCATAAGAATAAAGGAAATGAAACAAGAGATGACCAAGAAATACTTACAAGAATGAAGAAACAAGTAGAGAATCACAAGATCTATACCCAAAATCACTAGATCTATAAAACCCACTTATAAAATTAGAAACCCTAATTTTATAATCTTGAGAAAACCTTTGGAAATCAACCAACCAATACTTGGATCTACCTTAGGAACCCTTGGAAATGAACTTAGAACACTTGGATCTTGAAAAGAATCAAAGAAAATGAAAACCCTAGAGAGGGTGGTTTGGCCGTGGGTTTCAAGAGAGGAGAAAGAGAAAAGATTTTTGTTGTTGGCTTTGAAATGAGATGATAACCTAATGTTGTGATATGAGATGTATTTATAGGATGAAATTTAGGGTTTTAGGGTAAGTATGAGTCCAAGTAAAGTAACCAACACACACTAAAGAGTGTGTGTATGTTGGTTCGGCATAGGCAAGCCACAAGGGTGAGGGTTTTGAATTTTTTTGTAACATGGTCCTAGCATTTAGTCTTTGGTTCAAGTATCAAGTGCAAGGTTGGTCAAATGAAGTCAAATGTGTAAGAGCTCACATGTGAAGGTTGCATGGGATGTCTACACATGAGAGTGACACTCTCATGTGTCACTTTCTATACTTGCATACACACATGGGTGCATGTTTCAAAATAAGATACCATTTATTTAATTTAGGATGCATGGTGACATTGTTATGGTTTAGGCGTCCAAGTCTTGCGGTAATGTCTCCACATCTTGAGAGCGAACACCACAGCTCCTAATTCCAAATTATGTGTCGTGTAGTTCTTCTCATGGATTTTAAGTTGACGGGATGCATAAGCTGTGACTTTCTCCTTCTGCATCAACACTGCGCCTAATCCCTTGTGAGAAGCATCACAATATACTACGAAGGTTTCACTTCCTTCGGGCAATGCCAAAATCAATGCACTACATAACTTTTGCTTCAATGTCTGGAAATCAATTTCCTCCTTTTCACCCCAATTGAACTTTACACTTTTCTGAGTCAGCTTCGTCATAGGCTTGGCAATCTTGGAGAAACCTTAGATAAATCATCGGTAGTAACCGGCAAGACCTAAAAATTGGTGAATTTCTGTCGGAGTCTTGGGTGATTCCCAATCCTTGATTGACTCAATATTCGCAGGATCAACATGAATGCCTTCACTATCAATCACGTGTCCAAGAAATTGTACCTTCGATAGCCAAAAGTCGCACTTCGAGAACTTAGCGTACAATTCTTCCTTCTTGAGCAACTCCAAAATTAGTCTAAGATGTGCATCATGTTCTTCATTGGTCTTAGAGTAGATCAATATGTCATCGATGAACACGATCACAAATTTATCTAAGTATGGTCTGCATACTCGGTTCATCAAGTCCATGAACACTACCGATGCGTTAGTCAACCCGGAAGGCATCACTTGGAACTCATAGTGACCATAGCGGGTCCTAAACGCCGTCTTTGGGATATCCTCGTCAAAAAATCTGAGTTGGTGATAACCAGACCTCAAGTCGATCTTCGAGTACACACTTGATCCTTGCAACTGATCAAACAAGTCGTCTATTCTCGGAAGTGGGTATCAATTCTTTACAGTAAGCTTGTTAAGTTCACGGTAGTCGATACACATCCAAAAAGAGCCGTCTTTCTTTTTGACAAACAAAACCGGAGTTCCCCAGGGTGAGGAACTAGGTCTTATAAATCCTTTGTCAGAAAGTTCTTGTATTTGAGTAGACAATTCTTCCATTTCCGACGGTACTAATCTATACGGGGCTTGAGCTACAGGTGCAACACCTGGGACTAAGTCGATTTGGAATTCAACTTGTCGTATCGATGGTAATCAAGGTAAGTCTTCAGGAAAGACTTCTGGAAAGTCCCGTACAGTCGGCACGTCTTTGAGTCGCTTCTCCTTCGACATGTCTTTGTTTTCTTTCATCGTAATCTATGTCAGAAATAGTTGACAATCTTTCTCCATATACTTCTGGGCCTTCACACATGATATAATGCTCAACGTTTATTTCTTCTCCTTGTTACTTTTGTCTCCTTGAATGATCAGAATTTCATTTCCGTAAGGAATACGCACTATCTTCTCGTCACAAACAACCACTGCATGATTCTTTGCTAACCAATCCATGCCGATGATAACATCGAAACTACCCAAATCTATGGGCATCAGGTCGATATTGGGATTGACATCCCCGTTCGGGTGAGTCATGCTCACTGTACCGGTTTGCCGGACAACGAACGTATACCATGTCGGACATAGGATGTTGCGGGTTAGAACATCATCACGGGCAATGTTGGGCAATTTTATTGCTTTTCATCATGTGAGCTTCAGTGTCATGAGCTTAGGAAATGTAATTACGTTTTATGTTGTTTGCATCTGTTGCATTATCATAGGGAAATCTTGTGGTCCTACATTATAAAATTTTATAAACCTATGAATTCACTCGACAATACGTTGACGTTTTAAGCAATGTTTTTCAGGAGATCAATAAGGCACGAGGTGTAAGGGATACATTGGTGGTTTTGATTGGTGTAATGCATATTAAAGATTTTGTCGCATTAAATTTTGTATATCTGTTATGGGCTAGAAATCTTTGTATTTTGAACAAGTGAAGCTTCGGGCTTTTGTAACAAACAATTTGTTAAATCCAATGTATCAGTTTTAAACGGCTTTTAATGGTCGTTCTTATATATATCTTGTGTTATTGATCTATGAAGTACCACCCCCAACTTATATTCCGCTGCGACCCAATTTGGGGGTGTTACAATAGGACCTACGTCTGCGATTATGTGTATGCCTTGCTTTGCCAGTCATTAGTACCTAAGTAAGACCCTTATATGCTACTTGATCATTCGCTTGTTGTTATTAGCCTAAGGTGTGTTTGATTTGGACTTAATTGACTTAATATGAAAAAAACTGAATTTATTAAGTCATATGAAAATTGTTTGTTTATAACTTAATAGAGAAAGATGACTTAAAATATAAAGTGATAAAACTGAAAGTGTCTGCATTAAGTCATCCGTTAATTAAATATGACTTAATGAAAAAAAGTAAACAAACAGGCCCTAAGTATGATATGAAGTGATGATGATAAAGACACTTGGTATAGCGGTACTCTAATAACGCCTGGCCAACGTTTTTACAAATTACTTATTATGATGTGGAATTATCAAAATCATGGATTATCTAACAAGGTAGAGTAGAATAGAAAATAGGAACCTAGAACGCCGAATCCTAAAAACCCTCAAACTATCTCTTCGTGTATAGATAATGCCTCCAAGAATGACGACTCGTAGCGCTGGCCGAGGTGGTGCAACACCAAGGTGTGGAAGGACGAATGCACGCAGAGTAGGGGAGGCGGTCAAGGCACTATTGACAACGGTAACATCAGTAACATTCTTTAGAACAAAAAAGGATGTTTCTTTCGACCAAATATAACCCTATTATTTACCATTATTTTAGGTGTAATGAACATCATTTTTTATAATATGTATAAAAAGTTAAAGGAAAATTTGCTGTTTTAATACGAAAGGGTGACTTTATATCGCTCCTTGGATTACAGTTTGATATCTATACTTGTCTTGTTATATCACAAGTGATGCTATTTTAAGGAGGTGTTTGGGATTGCTTATTGAAAATAGATTATGCGTTTTGAAAACCGATAATCAGATAATCAGTGGTTACAAAAAGTGATTATAAAATGTAGTGTTTGGATTTGATTATGTTGTATAGTAACGTCATAATTAGATAAGCACTTTTGAGAGTGTTTGGCATAATCAACTTATTGAGTGACTCAAATGATAAAATGACGAAAAAGAACATCATATATTTTATAATTATATTAATTTGAATTAATATATATATGTCATTAAAATTAAAATTGACGTTTATACTATAGCAAAAAAATTTATAACTTGAAAATATTACAAGAAACAACTTTACAACTTTAGAAGCATTACACCTAAAAAATTATAAGTTTTAACGGTGATTTTCGGAGAAGACACGTGGAGCCATACCTCCACTTAGCACTGAAACATGCATGCACTTAGCACTTGAACATACCCGCACTTAACATGTCTTCTATCACGAGTGGTAATTATTTGATTGTAGCGGTTGTAGAAGATAAGAAGAATAATATATATAGCAGCCTATTAAGAGGATTAACTAAACTTTAGCTTTCTATTAAGAGGATGACCTGCACTTAGCACTGAAACATACATGCACTTAACATTGAAACGTACCTGCACTTAGCACTAAAACGTACCTACACAGCATGTCTTCTTTCGCAGGTGGTAATTATTTGATTGTAGTAGTTGTAGACGATTAGTAGGATATTATTTGATTCTAGCAGTTGTAGATGATAAGCATAATGGTATATATTGCAACCTATTAAGAGGTTTAGATTTCTATTAGGAGAATTACCCTCACTTAGCACTAAAACATACTTGTATTTAACACTAAAACATATCTGCATTTAACATGTCTTTTTTCACGAGTGGTATTTGTCATGGGTCACGAGTTATAGTTCGGCACGTATATGTTTTTGTTTATTGCTTATTTTATCAACTAGTTTTACAATCAATTTAACATTGCAGATATAACTAGTTTTTTTTGTTTTGGTAGATATGTTCCGGAGATGGCTAATCAATGGGATGACGGTGTGTGGTGAAGTGATCAACTAATGCACTCTGTTTTTTAGACGGCGTGCACAAACATGTCTCGAAGACGTGCATTTATGTTCTCAAAGCCGTGCATATATGTTTTTAGAAAACGTGCATTTATGTTATAATAAATTTGATTACACATTTGTTTTTGGATTGTATTTTACTTGATATCAAATTTTGTATATTATATTTATGTTTTTGGTTTGTTAAGGAGCTGTGTGTCACTCTGTGAATGGTCAATAGCCATTAAGTGGTCCCATTATCTTTTAACATCAGGCCCCACAATCATTTATTTGGCCATTCACATGGGTGACACACAGATCCCTTAACAAACCAAAAACATAAATATAATATACAAAATTTGATATCAAGTAAAATACAATCCAAAAACAAATGTGTAATCAAATTTATTATAACATAAATGCACGTTTTCTAAAAACATATATGCACGGATTTGAGAACATAAATGCACGTCTTCGAGAACATTTGTGCACGCCGTCTAAAAGAACAGGTGCATTAGTTGATCATCTTCACCACACACCGTCATTCCCATGATTGAGCCATCTCCCGGAAACATATCTACCAAAACAAAAAAAACTAGTTATATCTGCAATGTTAAATTAATTGTAAAACTAGTTGATAAAATAAGTCATAAACAAAAACATATACGTGCCGAACTATAACTCGTGACCCATGACAAATACCACTCGTGAAAAAAGACATGTTAAATGCAGATATGTTTTAGTGTTAAATACAAGTATGTTTTAGTGCTAAGTGAGGGTAATTCTCCTAAATAGAAATCCTAACTCTTAAGATGGTTGCCTTTATATACATTTGCTTATCATCTACAAACTGCTAGAAGCAAATTAATATCCTACTAATCGTCTACAAACTACTTCAATCAAAATAATTACCACCTGCGAAAGAAGACATGCTGTGTAGGTACGTTTTAGTGCTAAGTGCAGGTACGTTTCAATGTTAAGTGCATGTATGTTTCGGTGCTAAGTGCAGGTCATCCTTTTAATAGAAAGCTAAAGTTTAGTTAATCCTCTTAATAGGCTGCTATATATACTATTCTTCTTATCTTCTACAACCGCTACAATCAAATAATTACCACTCGTGATAGAAGACATGTTAAGTGCGGGTATGTTCAAGTGCTAAGTGCATGCAAGTTTCAGTGCTAAGTGGAGGTATGGCTCCACGTGTCTTCTCCGAAAATCACCGTTAAAACTTATAATTTTTAGGGTGTAATGCTTTAATGTTGTAAAGTTGGTTTTCTTGTATTATTTTCAATGTTATTAACAGTTTTTGCATTGTTATACGTCAAATTTTTAATGAACATAATATATTTAATTCAAATAATATAAGTGATAAAATATATGAGTGTCTTTTTCGTCATTTTATCATTTGAGTCACTCGATAATTTGATTTGCCAAACACTCTCAAAATGTGATCAAAAGTGATTTTCTTATTTATGGTCGTTACTATACTACATAATCAAAATCCAAACACTTACATTTTATAATCTCTGTTTTTGTAACCAAATGATTCATCTGATTCTAGTTTTCAAAATAGCATAATCTATTTTCATTTAAGCCATCCAAAAACACCCCTTAAAATCAGCATCACCTTGTGATATAGACATAGACAAGTATAGATATCAAACTTGTTATCCAAGGAGAGATATAAAGTCACCCTTTTCGTATTAGAAAAAGCAAAATTTTCTTAACTTTTTTATACATATTATAAAAAAGGATGTTCATTAGCACCTTAAATAATGGTAAATAATAGGGTTATATTTGGTCGAAAGAAACATCCTTTTTTGTTCTAAAGAATGTTACTGGGTTACGTGTCAATAGTGCTTGCCGCCTCCACTACTCTGGCTGTGCATTCGGCCTTCACACCTTGGTGTTTGCACCACCTCGGACGGCGCTAAGAGTCTTCATTTTGGAGGCTTTATCTCTACACCGAAGAGATTGTTTGAGGGGTCTTTTAGGATTCGGCGTTCTAGGGTCTATTTTCTATTCTACTCTACTTGTTAGATAATCCATGATTTTGATACATTCCTCTTAATAATAAGTAATTTGTAAAAATCGTTTGGCCAGCGTTATTAGAGTTCCGCTATACCATGTGGTTCTTTATCATCATCACTTTCATATCATACTTTGGGCATGTTTGTTACTTTTTATCATTAAGTATTTTTAATTAACGGTGATGACTTAATGCAATCACTCTTCAGTTTTATCAACTTTACATTTTTAGTCTTCTTTCTCTATTAAAAGTATAAACAAACAATTTTCTATTATGACTTAATAAATTCAGTTTTTTTTCGTTTTAAGTCAATTAAGTCCAAATCAAACACCACCTTAGGCTAATAACAACAGGCGAATGATCAAGTAGCATATAAGGGTCTTACTTAGGTACTAATGACTGGCAAAGCAAGGCATACACATAATCGCAAGACGGTAGGTTCCTATTGTACCACCCCCATTATTGGGTCGCAGCGGAATTAAGTATTGGCGGGGGGGTACTTCATAGATCAATTAACACATGATATATTTAGTACTACGACCATTAAAAGCCGTTTAAAACTGATACATTGGATTTAACAAATTGTTTGTTACAAAAGCCCGAAGCTTCACTTGTTCAAAATACAAAGATTTCTAGCCCATAACAGATATACAAAATTTAATGCGACAAAATCTTTAATGCATGACATCCAATCATAAACCTCCAATGTATCCCTACCCTCGTTTGCCTTAGATCTCCTGAAAATCATTGCTTAAAACGTCAACGTATTGTTCGTGTGAATTCATGTTTATAAATGGTATTAATTTAGGACCACAAGATTTTCCCCATGTTAATGCAACAGATGCAAAAATCATAAAACATTTTGTCTTTTGTTTTTTTAATTACGATTTCCTAAGATCATGACACTGAAGTCAATCCATGTACGAAATGCAATTATTAAATTGCCAACATTGCCCGTGATGATGTCCTAACCCGCAACTCATATGTCGCTTGGTATACGTTTCGTTGTCCGGCAAACGGTACAGTTGAGCATGGACTCAACACCTGGGGGTGCGGGGAGCGAAAAAAAAAATAAACAAAAAAAAAACGCGCTGGGTGAGCGGTGGCCTGTGGGCGCGCCAAACTAAAAATTGTCCAATAAATCTTATTAACTAGGGGGGTGGGGGGAGTCAATCCCAAATAGATCTATTTATAACATTCGCGCTCACAACAGTAATTGACAGTTCATGATAATGGGCTCAGATGGGTTATCGCTACTTAGCAAACACGTAAATCATAATGTAAAATGTCCACTTGCTGGTCCAATTGTAAAACATGCCACTTGTTTCTCACCCCAAAATTGTAATCATTTATTAAAGGTAAAAACGTGGGGTATGAACTTCACCTTGTTCGAGTAATGAATATCAGTTTATATCACATTAAAATGTTGTCAGATAAACGACGAATGCAAGCCTTATGAATTATAGCCGTATAAGTACTAAGAATTTTGAATAACAACTACCATATATAATTCTACATAGCTACATCACCATCTAATTGCGTTTGTGAAATCGTGTTTAGAAAGTTAAAACGTTTATAAATATTTCCTTAGTAAAAACGACGTAACTTTATCGTTTTAAGCCCGTTTCTTACATTTCTTATGTCCACGCTTTCGTATTAAGACGAGTTATCAAAATATTACATTTTTAGTCCTCTGATAAACATGGGTTTTTACTGTTCATCACAGTTTATAAATTTATTTTTATAGATTTAGTTATCGTAAAACCCGTAAATGTCGTATTTTATTCGTTATAACTCCGTTTTAGTGATTCTTTCGAGTACGTCTTCGTTATTAAAAGTTTTATCCAATTAATGATGTTTTCAAAATGTTCATGTCTGAGATGAACAGTAACTTTTATAAAAATAGTTTTATAAAAGTATTTATTATCGTAAACTCACAAAATTCATAACTCCTTCGTTATTGATTGAAAAATTACGATTCTTATTGTTTTGGAATCCTAAAAATATGTACTATCTGAAAAAAATAATCCATTTTATATATCAGAAGTATTTTGTATCTTGTTTTTATAAAATTTCTTTTATAAACCCGTTTATTAACGTATAACTTAAAATTAGCGTATCTCGTTCGATATAAATCGGTTTTTCGAGTTTCTTACCTTTGGAATCCTCATGAGATGTATTATTTTATAAAAATATAAAATGAATGACTTAAATTTCGAATTTAATCAGTAGGTTTTGAGGTTTAACTTAAAATATGTGTAAAACTAGTTTTTATAACTTTTTAGTTTATCCACTTTGTTACAAGTCCATTAGAACACTCATTATCACATGTATAATTTACATTCCTTGGGTCTTAGTGTCCACATTGTCCAAAAATGTCCAAGGTCACAAGATCCATATATGTACATACTTATTTGTTCATTAACTTTCATAAGTATACATTTTAGATAACTTGTTTATATAAGCTTTTTATACCTAAACTATACTTGTACATCACTTATACATCCATTATAACATGGTATGAACATTCATACAACATATATAAAAGTTTACCAAATCATAAACATGTGTAAAAATCCATATTTCATGTAGATAAGTTTCCTAGATGGTGTGCATAAAATCATAAAAATGAAGAGATTAAGAGTTTTAGATAACCTTAATATGATGTAATGTGATGAACCACAATATCTAAACCCTTGTTTAGATATTAAACCAAAGCTTGCAAAGCTTTGAAAACCCTAGTTTTTCCAAATAAAACCCTAATTCCATTTCTTTGTATAACCCTTTTAATCAACCAACAAAGCTTCCAATACCTCTTAGAATACCTTAAATATGAACCTAGATCACTTGTATATGTGGTAAAATAAATTGTGTGATTTGTTTGTGTGTTTTTGGTGTAGGCCGTGGGTAAGAGAGGAGACAAAGGGAGAGGTTTTTGTGTTTCACACTAAAGAAATGAGTATGTATGAGTTTACTTGTATTAGCTAAAGTCTTATATATCACATGACTAGTCAAAAAGGGAATAGGGAAGTCTTAAGACAAAATGGAGTAAAATGTGGAAGTCTTGGTCAATTAGACATAAGCTTTTATTAGTTGTTGTATGTACAAGTTAAGTTGCAAAAATGTGAATCGTTGTCCTTTTTTGTGTTGTAAAGCCGCTGGGTAAAGGGGTGGGGGGGGGAGGGAGACAGTTTGATTTTTGATCTTTGATAAAATTATCTAGTATTTACTTGCTTTATATGAGCTTAAAGTGTAAAGGGTAAAGTTATACATGTATTATTGTAATTGTGTATGTTTTAGCTTGTTTATTTTTATGTACCATATGACTAACAATATTAACTTGGGTAAAGTTTAATAAACTTTAGGTATTGGGTATAAACAGTCTCGGTAATTTGTTGCTCCCAGCGTAGATAAATGTTTTGTCCGGCTACTACGGTCCTTATGCTAAAGTATGTTTATCACGAAACGTCCAAACACTTTACGTGCAACCAAATAAATAATAATATGAAAAAAGGTAATTATTATCCTCAAAATAATTACTTAACACTTGCTTGATGTAAACATTTAATTTTTTGATGCCCGTTTACATTGAACGATAATTTTTAGCTTACGCGATTTAACTTAACGATTACGATTTAAAAGCAAACGCGTACAATACTAGAAATACATAGAGAATTTATTAAAGTCGTAAAGGACTCCTAAAGGGGTATTTGTTATGTATTAAAATCTTTACACTTTTCAAGGATGAACAAATTAAGCTATGTGCTTTTGTAACAAACAATTTATTTAATCCAATGTATCATTTCCAAACGAATCATATAGAGGTCATTCTCATATCTTGTGATGTTGATCTATGATGTAACACTCTCAAACCTATATTCCGCTGCGACCCTATTTGAGGTGTTACATCTGAAAAGTTTACGCTTTTTATGTAGAATATCAACTGATAAAGCTTCTCAGTTTCCTTCCCACAATTGCAGCGGCCTGCTAACGTCACAAAACAACAAAATTGTGACAAATAAGTCGCAAAGTTATGGTGCTAATGCCCAGAAAGCCGCCTCTAAAATAGCATGTGTCCATTTTTTTCATCATTAAGAAGGCCATAGGTAAAACATTCTTCTTTAAATGTTCGGCATGATCTTTTGTTAGCTGTCATTAGTTTTTCAAAAGATTCAAGCCCTCTGATAACATTCAATAACATTCTCAGGTAGTAGCGCTCCCCCGATGCAGGGTTTGAATAGAAAATTCGTCCAATGTATTTTTTTTGTTTCTAGGGTTTCTAAATCTTTTGTTGTTCATGCCACAAATAGTTTTGGGAAATCTCATCATAAGTCAGTTCTCTGGCTTTTGTACCATGCTTGTTTAGCTCAACCCATTCAGTAAACATTGTCTCTTTGATATAATCCCTTTCAAGTAGCGCTGGAAAACTTTACGAGTCACGCAACGTTATTATCTTTTTAACATGGAGCTAAATAGCAACAGTTTAAGAAATTTTTGATCTCATCAACTGAAACTACCTTTTCAGCCTCACCGTGATTATCTTTTTGAATATTTTCTTGTACAACAATAGTTGCTCAGTCCGGGCCTTTGTTTAAGTACTTAAATAAGTACTTAATTGCTTTTGATCTATTGCACCATTCAACATTAATGTGTGTCTGGTATTTCAGAAGAAGATATTGATTGTAAGGGACAACATATTTGTTGTCATAGGTGAATTTACCTTTCACCGTCTATACTTTTGAATCCCTACGACGGTAAATTGGGTACTTGATAAGTGTAAAATACACATATCTGTTAACACCAAAAATGACCCTAAATGACCCAAAAACACACTTAAAATGGAAAAGATATAGTTGTTTTTGTGTTTTGTGTGTGCAGGTATGGATAAAACAAAAATCTCAAGAAAACCGTCAAAAACGGGCAAACACGAATACGAGAACGAAAGAGTGTACAAGAGCCGGAAGCCAAAGTCAAAAAGTCAACCCTCTGTCAAAGTCAACACTAGAAGACAAAGACCCAAAAGTTTCAAATTCAGTCCCTTAAAGTTTCAAAAGATTACACAAATGGTCCTTGAAGTCTTAATGGGCCCTTTATACCTTAAAACCTTACCCGGATCCAAAGCCCATACCTGGCCCAAAACCCTAAAGCCCATTACCCTCTTATATAAATCCAGGGGCCATTTCTGCCATTAGTGAAAGTCATTTAACACTACATTTTTTCATATTATAAACACAAGACCAATACCTGTCAAATTACCTAAACTCAACCCTCTCTCGATTTCCCCTTATATTAAAAAATAGCACGAAAGTCTTTTTTACTATTTCATCCGTCATCCTCAAATTAACCACACCAGTCAAATCATGGGGCTTTTCACAATTAAGGGTATAAAGGACAATTCATGGGGATCATTTACACATGCTAGGGTCCTTACATCATCAACAATACCCTATTGGCTATACCCACTAGGGAATGCCACGTTGACATAAGAAAACACTTAAGAATGGAAATTGTACTATATCTACTCAAATGAAAACACAAGGTCCACCAACGGATTGCCACGTCTGTCAATCCGTGTGATAGTCCAAAGAGATCCAACGGCTTTAGAAAGATGTCCTCCAAAGATTGGTAAGATGTATGGCAGAATTGCTGGGGAGCGTGGTAGTCCTCAAGGTCTAAGAAGGTTCAGCAGTAGGCTATCAAAGGCTCACTCTCACACATCACACCACGATATGTAATCTTTAGCTTTTCAACTTTATAGTTTAAATTGTATTTTTAGCATAAGCTTAATGTTTAGTTATTTATGATTAGCTTAAATCCATTGTAATTTTCATTTCAGTAGGTGTAACAAAGCTTTCGATTGAATGACATTTGAGTTCTTAGTCAAAGTCTCTACTTGCATTCATAAACTTTCATTTTATAAGTCCTATTTCACAATTAAGCTCCAAAAGCTCTCATGAGTCTCCTAAGTCATAGATATAGCTAATTAAAAAAAAATTCCATTTAACTTACTTTAAATCCTAAAATCAGTTAATACCTTTGATACTTGGACATATATGCTTATGGAAGGGGAACCAATAATGGAAGGATCCCAAGACATTTACTGGCTTGAGTTTAATAAGTCAGAGCTGTTGATAAGCCTTAGAGCTCTTTTACCTTTGATAGCTAAGGTTCCTGTAGTTAATTCACTTAAATTCCTTTGTTCTTTAATCTCTATCTTAATAGAATGCTTATTAGTGGTAAATTTGCATTATTTGCTTAATTTGTCTGTTTTATTTGAGCTTATCGATCTTGATTCTAGCTTATTAGGTATATTTACTTATCTGTTTATAGCTTAGGTAGCTTAACTCTTAATTTTAATTACTTGTCTAAAAATCATTAACAGCAAAAATTATTAGCTTAGCCTAATTCTAGCTTAGATTGATTGTGGATTTATGCTTATTAGTCTTGTTATAAGCTAGTATTTATCTGGTATTAAGGTTTAGATCTCTAAATTTTCATTTCATAAGCTTAAGTAAATTCTGTCAAGAAATAAAGGGGTGTTTGGTTTAGTCTTGTTTGACCACCAGAAGTCAAAGGAACCTTGAAATTTCTTTTTGGATAGTTAGATTATTGCATTTAATAAGATTTAGAGTAGATTTGAAAAATTAGTTTAAGTTTATGAAGATTTTATAGCTTAATAAGTTTCCTTATGCACCAGGGGAGTATTTCCCTATGTTCTTTGCTTGATAAAATTGATTCAAGCCATCTTTATGCTTGAAGCTTGTTTGATAGGAGTTAATTGACACTCATTGAGTGAATCTAGTGCAACTTTTACTTAGTTGGTAACCTGCACTTTTGGTTCTCTCTTTGACCTTTTGCATCAGTAGCTAAAACCACTGCAGTTTAAACTGCAGTGACTTTTTGGTTAAGATTAAGCTAGTTCTAATAGCTCTTAAGCTTTTAAAATTCAGCAGGTTTTTAGTTTAGATATAGGTTAATTTAGAGTAAGTCATATTTTCTCATTCCTACATTTTGATTAAAGTAACAATTTACTTTCAAAGATCATTAAATATAAAAGAAAAACAAAAATAGTAGCAGCAAATGTTATTCATACTTTTTAAATTGATTCTAGCTTGTAGTTAAGTTTTTATGAGTTAATTTTTTAGCTTATATTTTGGTTAATAAGTTTTCAAAAGCTCAGGGTTTAGTTTAGCTTATTATACATTTCAGCTTATAGAGTTTTTGAGCTTTTTGAGTTATTTACTGAGTTTGCTAAATTGATTAGTAGATATAGCTAGCTTCTATTTTTTATTCCTTTTAGCCTTCATTTCTAGCTAGAAGACATTCTAAGCATCAAGTAGAAGCATTTACTTTGATTTGAAGCTAATTTGAGCCTTGTAAAGTGTGATAAGTCCAAACAAGCAAAGTAAAGCATAAAACTTTCACTTTCTGAGGACAATTTTCTTTATAAGCCCTTAGAGAGCTAATTTGAGATTTAGCTTATACCCTTTTATTAAAAGTGCTTAGAATGTCTGCTTAATAATTACTAGCTTTTTAGAATTCCAAAAAATAAAAAAAATTCAAAAAAAGGGTGTTAGACAACCTTGAACCCGTGACCTCCCACACACAAACCAAACATGTTAACCATTGTGCTTCAATAGCTCATCCGTGAGCTATTGAACACAAAATTGTTATACCCTTTCTTTGGGCCTTAAGCCCATTTATAAGCCGTAGCTTATATTAGCTTTTTCCCAGCTTATTGTATAAGCTGGGAGCGTGTATTGATTTTACTTGAGTTCCTGTTAGCATTTAAGATTTTTCCTGAATTTTTCACATTTTTCATTAAGTAGATTATTTTTAATCATTTTTCTTAGATATTAATATTCCAAAAAATACATAAAAAAATAGAAAAAAGTTCAGAAAATATAAAAAAATATTTTTTAAGTTTTAGAAAAATTACTATAGGTTAACATTCAGAAAAATCATTTCATCACTTTTAGATTTTATAATATCATTTTTAATCCTTTATTTTTAATCTTAAAATTAGATTTTAATTTTAAAAATAGTTTACAGAGTTTTTTTAAGTCCTTTTTACACCATTTACTAAGTTTAAAAAAAAATTTGTCTAATTTTTTAGGACTTAATTTGCTATTTTTTTAGATTTAATTAGAAATTAAAATCGTTTTTAATTCATAATAAATACAAAAATAATCAAAAAAATAATTTTTCTTTTCCAAAATTTTCTTATGTCCTATTGCTAGGTTTAAAATATTTAGCTTGCATTTTTTTTAAGAGATACTTTTCTTATTTGCTTATTTGTCGCGTTTTTATATGCCCCCTTTTTAACAAGGAGCTAAATAGCGACAGTTCAATGAATTTTTGATCTCATCAACTGCAACTACCTTTTCAGACTTACCGTGATTATCTTTTTGAACATTTTCTTATATAACAATAGTTGTTCTGTTTATGCCTTTGTTTAGGTATTAAATAAGTACTTAATTGCTTTTGATCTATTAGACCATTCAACATTAATGTGTGCCTGGTATTTCAGAAGAAGATATCGATTGTAAGGGGTGACATATTTATTGTCGTAGGTGAATTTACCTTTCACCGCATACACTTTTTAATCCCTACGACGGTAAATTAGGTACCCATCTTCATCAATCATTGTTTCTGCATAAAATGCTTTAAGGAATCGTTTTGAACATTTTCCATCAACAGTGCATGCAGCACATTTACCGTAGGATCCGTGCAACATATATTCAGTAACAACTTTGTATCCATCTGGATCATGTGTCAGAGATGGTATCTCTGTGGACATTATATCATCTATTTGATCTGGTGTCTTGCATTTCCATTCTTCTTCGAGTAATAGCAGAATAAGTGCGTGCGGGGGGTTGCGTTTTTGGAATTCAATCACATACGTCAGAGGTGTAACCTACATGACTTTTGCCAAAATTTCATTTTTTGTCAGATCATCTAATAGCTTGGTGAGTTTCATTTTGAAAACCCGGGTCCCTACTTCTGGACGATCATGTGATATATGTACAGGGACAAAGGCCATCATCTCGACAAAATTAGGCCATTTAGGGTTAGAAGTGAACAGATCTGGCGTCTTTCCAAAGAAGTACACAAGTTGACCATTCATACACCACCTTCACCTCACGTGGCGTCTTTCTACCCTAAGGATATATATTGCTATTATCACCTATGCATTGATGATCCTAAGAAACATTATGGATTTAAACCATGTTTATTAGGACAAAGTGGATCCCTAAGTGTTGATTTTTTTAATTTGGAGATGATAGAAGATGATTGGGAATTAGAATCTAAAGAAGTTTCTTTTCTAGGAAGAGGACTTAATTTACTCGTTAAGTCAAAAGAAGTAGAGAAGGTTAGGATTAAACACCCACACCATTTAGAGCATACATTTCAACTACTACTTTTCTAACATATGGCTCCTCTTCACCACAATGGTGCATATCGTTACTATCACCCACACTTGACCTTAAGTGTAGGGGAACCTCCCCTTTTAACTGTTAAATAAGGGAAGAGTCAGGCTCGTGACTCAAACAAAAGCAAGTGCTTATTGGGAGGCAACCTAATCTTTTATTTCTTGCATATTAGGAGTGTCGTTGTGTTTTAGATCAATATTATTTGGGGGGGGTTCATTTATTTTTATATGTTTGAATTATGTGATCATGCTTTGTTTTGTCTTTAACTTCGTCTTAATTACAATCAAGGGTATTTTGCATCAAATAAGTGTAGGGGAAAATATCCGGTTTCTAAGAACCATTTCAAACATATAAAATGAATAATTTAGATTAATTAGTGTCTTGTGTGTCTTGTGTTATGTTCAGAGTCATATGATTGTACTAATCGTTCTCGTGGTTTATGCAGTAACTTTTTCAGGAAATAACTAATAGGATTTGCGTGTAGAAAATTTGAAAAACGAAAAAAAGATTATTTACAGTCTCTGGAAACGGCGTCAGGATTTTTCCTGACGGCGTTGCGTCTCCAACTACAATTAATTTTGTTTTTGTTATATTTAAAATATTAATTTTGTATAATTTCTAGAATTTGTAATTTTCTTAAAATTTGCAAAAAACCACAATTACATTAGTACATTCATTCTATCTTTATTGCTTTCGTAGTGTCGAAACCCTATATAATTACGTTGTATATTATTATCCCGCCGAATTTTACGCTAGGTATAGTTGTTTCTTGTCTTTGATTTGCAAGTTATATTTGATGAGGAGAAGCCCGAAAGTTCTTAGGAGTTTCATGTGGACGATTCTTAGATGACGATTTAGCCGGGATTAGTTGTTTCTTCTCCAATATTAAGCAAAACCAGGGGAATACTAGTTTCTTTTTCCTTTCTCTTTTTCCCATTATTCGTTTTTGGGTACTTTTAAGAACATTGGAGACAATGTTCAAAATAAGTGTTAGGCGGAGAAATAAAGCCTTGAACTAATTTTTTTTTATATTTTTTTTTTTTTTTTTTATTTTTCCCATTATTCGTTTTTGGGTACTTTTAAGAACATTGGAGACAATGTTCAAAATAAGTGTAGGGTGAAATAAAGCCTTTGAACTATTTTTTCATTTGCCTTTGCTTTGTCCTTAAAATGATGAGTAATATACTAAAATGTAGCGTAGACGGTAATTTTAACCCAAATTTAATTTTTTTTATGGCACATACCGATAAAAACTTAGTATTATTAGCGTCTCATGGATATGACTTATATGACTAGCACACAAACTGTAACACCCCCAAATTGGGTCGCAGCAGAATATGGGTTGGGGGTGGTACTTCATAGATCAATAACACAAGATATATATAAGAACGACCATTAAAAGCCGTTTAAAACTGATACATTGGATTTAACAAATTATTTGTTACAAAAGCCTAAAGCTTCACTTGTTCAAAATACAAAGATTTCTAGCCCCTAACAAATATACAAAATGTAATGCGATAAAATCTTTAATGCATGACATATAAATCAAAACCACCAATGTATCCCTTGCACCTCGTGCCTTATTGATCCCCTGAAAAACATTGCTTAAAACGTCAACATATTGTTGAGTGAATTCATAGGTTTATAAAATGTATAGTGTAGGACCGCAAGATTTCCCCATGATAATGCAACAGATGCAAACATCATAAAATGTAATTACGTTTTCCTAAGCTCATGACACTGAAGCTCGACATGTATGAAATGCAATATAAATTGCCAACATTGCCCGTGATGATGTTCTAACCCGCAACATCCTATGTCCGACATGGTATACGTTCGTTGTCCGGCAAACCGGCACAGTGAGCATGACTCACCCGAACGGGGATGTCAATCCCAAATAGATCTATTTATAACATTCGCGCTCACAACAGTAATTGACAGTTCATGATAATGGGCTCAGATGGGTTATCGCTACTTAGGCAAACACGTAATCGTAAATGTGAAATGTCCACTTGCGTCCAATTGTAAAACATGCATATGTTTCTCACCCCAAAACCTGTAAATCATTAAAATGTAAAACGTGGGGCTATGAACTCACCTTGAGTTAATGATAATCCAAATACAACAGAAAATGCGTCACGGAAATGACGGAATGCAACCTAATCCAATATAGGTCGTATAAGTACTAAGCACTTTGAATAACTACTACCATATACAATTCTATATAGCTACATCACCATCTAATTGCGTTTGTGAAATCGTATTTATAAAGTTAAAACGTTTATAGATATTTCATTAGTAAAAACGACGTAACTTTATCGTTTTAAGCCCGTTTTTTACTTTTTTTATGTCCATGCTTTCGTATTATGACGAGTGGTTGCGTGTATAAGCACTAGTCAAATTTATATATATATAGTATTAATCCTGTGACAATTCTTTCCAAATTACTTCTCAAACAAGAGAAATAAAAGGATAAAATCTCACTTAAGAAAACACAATATGTATATTTTTAACCGGGAAGTATTTTCTTCTCGGGTCGTGTCCCAACGAAATCGTGAATTGAGATTTGGGAATAATTCGGATTCGAGTCAAGAATGGGTAAAGGATTTTTGAATTTTGAATTACACTACGAATTATAATAGCACAAACTAAAAACAATTAACTAGCACGAAATTTTAATACACGAAAATAAAAAACGTAAGCTAAAACTGGAATTTAAAATCTAAGGCACTACTTTTAACAAATTTTATACCTAAAAATCACAAATTTAAAAAGAAAATTTTAGGAAAAAGATTTAGAATTTTTTAACTATTTTTGAATTTTTTATGATTTTTTAAAGAAAAATGAATTACTAAAAATAAACTTTTTCTAAAAATTAACACTAAAATTCTACTTTTATTTTTCAAAAATACTAGAGTGAAAAAGAAAATTATCACAAAAAGAATTAAAAAATTTCAACTATTTTTCTATTTTCTATGATTTATTTAAGAAAAAGAAATTGCTAAAAACCTATTTTAATTCCTAGAAAATACAAATTTAACTGGAAAAATAAAAAAAATGATTTTATCTACTTTGAATGTGCAGAAAACTAAAGGTATAAAAATGCCCAAATTTTATAAACCAATTGAACCCTAATTTTGCCAATTAAAAACCTAACCCTAATTTTATTAAACTAAAATTTATACAATACTTATAATACCATTATAACATGATATTACCAACCACATAACATATGTAAAAGTTCACAAAACAATGATCACAAGTAAAAATCCATTTTACATGTTCAAAAGTATCCTAAATGGTAATTTTGCTACATAGAACATATATATGCATAAAATCATAAAAGTAAAGATATTGAGAGTTTTAGATGACCTTAGTATGATGTGATAGGATGACCAACAAAATATAAACCCTTGTTTAGATTATAAACCTTAGCTTTCACAACCAAGAAACCTTAATTCAATATAAAACCCTAATCATGCTTCTCCTTTGATTAACCCTCTTAATCAACCAACAAAGCCTCCAAAACTTCTTGTATCACGTTAGATATGATCTTAGTTTATTTGTATATATGGTAAAATTAATTGTGAGAATTGTTTATGGTGGTTTGGGTTTTGCCATAGCCAAAAGGAATAGAAAAAGAGAGATGGAGTTGGTTTTTGGCTAAGTAATGAAGTGTATGTTATTATTTCTTCTAGTGAATGACTTATAAGTAGTAATGGTTAGTCAAATCAGTCTCAATACTACAAGACAAAGGTGGACGTTGGGAACAAGGGGAGGGTTTTAAGGGTGACTAGTGGTCAAAACCCATTGTCATGAGCTAGGTTTACTAACCCTAGACTTGTACATGGTCCTTCGTTGTTAATGAAATGTTCTTATGTCCCCTTAGATGTAGGTTATCCCATGAAATCATGGAATGAAAAGACTAATAAAATATCTAGGTGAAAAGGTGCAAGTATTATTTAAATGCATCATTGTAGTTTTATTTAGAATGTGTACACTTGAGAATTTGTTAGTCTTTGTTTGATTATCTCTTAAAATATTTGGCCACATATGACTAACATGGGCAAAGTTTTATAAACTTTGAGTATTGGAAATAAAAATGAGTATTCGTTGAAGTGTAGATTAATTTTGGTGATTCCGGGAATACCTAAATGAAATTTTATCACGAAACGTAAACAATATACGTAACCAATAAAATAAAATGAACAAAGTTAATAATTATTCTCAAAATAATTACTTAACACTTGCTTTATGTAAACATTTAATTGTTTGATGCCCGTTTACATTGAATGATCATTTTTAGCTCACGCAATTTAACTTAACGATTACGACTAAAAGCAAACGCGTACAATACTAAAAATACATAGTGAATTTATTGACATCGTAAATGACCCTAAAACACAGGGTGTTATAGTCTCCCCCCGTTAAATGAGCCTTGTCCTCAAGGCTTAAGACGCGACACTTGATGATGGTGCGGTCTTTGCGAATAGATGTGGATATTTCTTTCGGAATTGGTCCTTGCGTTCCCATGTAAACTCAGGGCCTCTCTTGGAGTTCCATTAAACCTTGATTATTGGAATGCGGCTTCACTTCAATCATTTAACTTCTCGATCCATGATCTCTACAGGTTCCTCGACAAACTAAAGCTTGTCATCAAAGTGAAGTCCATCCAACAGAACGGCTAAAGGTTCGTCGTCATAGCACTTCTTCAAGTTGGATACATGAAATGTATTATGAACCCTGCTCAGCTCTTGCAGAAGCTTAAGCTTGTAAGCAACGGATCCAACCTTTTCCAACACTTTAAATGGTCTAACGTACCTAGGGTTTAATTTCCCCCATTTGCCAAAATGTACGACCCTTTCCAAGGTGAAATTTAAGCATAACTTTATCCCCAACTTGGAATTCCATCGGCTTACGCTTTAAATCGGCGTAACTCTTTTGCCTATCACAGGCAACTTGCATCCTTTGCTTGATCTGGATGATCTTCTTTGTTGTTTCTTGAACTAAGTCGGGACCAGTGAGTTTCACTTGTCCAACCTCAGCCCAGCACACAGGTGATCGACACTTTTGACCGTAAAGTGCTTCAAATGGTGCAGCCTTGATGCTAGCATGATAGATATTGTTATACGAGAACTCGACTAATGGCAAATGGTTAACCCAACCTTTTCCAAAGTCGATCGCACAAGCACGCATCATATCCTCGAGAGTTTGAATAGTCCTCTCGCTTTGTTCGTCAGTCTGTGGATGATATGAAGTACTCATATCCAGGTTAGTACCCAAAGCTTTCTGAAGTGATCTCTAGAAATGTGATGCGAATCTAGGGTTACGATCACAAATAATTGAGACAGGTATTCCATTCCTTGTGACCACTTCTTTTAGGTATAATCTTGCCAGTTTCTCTAGGGGATCAGTTTCCCTCATGGGTACAAAGATTGCAGACTTAGTAAGTCGGTCGACAATCACCCAAATGGTGTTGTATCCTTGTGCCAACTTAGGAAGCTTCGTGACAAAATCTATAGTGATGTTTTCCCACTTCCATTGAGGTATATCGGGTTGTACCAACAATCCCGATGGCCTTTGGTGTTCGGCCTTGACTTTAGCACATGTCAGACATTTGCTAACATAGGTGGCGATGTTAGCTTTCATATTGGACCACCAATATAGCTTTTTCATGTCTTGATACATCTTGTCAGAACCTGGATGGATAGAATAATTTGACTTGTGGGACTCGTGCATAATCACAGTCCTCAAGTCGCCATAACATGGTAACTAACTCCTGCTATTTAAGTATAGAGTTCCATCCGCATGGGGTTCTAACTTTTCTGTTCTAAGCTTCTCCGGATCTTTAGAATTTTCAACTAACATACCTCCAACATCTTTGTTTTTGAGGTTCTCTGGTTTCCGTGCTTCCGTCTGAGCATTCAAGATTTGCTTAGGAAGATCCAAACCTATAGTCCCCATGACTAAGGCTCGATCCCTTAATAGTGGCTCTCGTTCTTTCCTACTCAAGGCGTCAGCGACAACATTTGCTTTCCCGGGGTGATAACTAATCTCGCAATCAGAAACTCCAACCAATGACGTTGTCTCATATTCAATTCCTTCTGATCGAGAATGTGTTGTAAACTTTTGTGATCAGTAAACATAGTACACTTCATTCCATATAGGTAGTACCTCCAAATCTTTAGGGCGAACACTACTGCTTCAAGTTCCAAATCATGAGTAGTATAGTTATTCTCATGAATCTTTAGTTGGCGTGATGCATAAGCAATCACCATATCTCTTTTCATCAATACAGCGCCCAAACCTTTGATCGAAGCATCACAGTATATGATAAAATCTTTGCTTCCTTCAGGTAAAGCCAGAATTGGTGCACTACACAACTTCTGCTTCAACAGTTAGAACGCTGTTTCTTGTTTGTCACCCCACTCAAACTTGACCTTCTTCTGAGTGAGCTTGGTCATTGGTTTGGCAATCTTTCCAAAATCCTTCATGAATCTTCGTTAATAAACCCACAAGACTAAAATTGATGAATCTCTATTGTGACTAGGAGATGCCCAATTCTTAATGATTTCGATCTTGTGGGGTCCCACGTGATACCCTGGCTGTCAATCATGTACCGAGGAACATATACAATTTAGGAATCCAAAATTCACACTTGGAAAATTTGGCATACAACTCCTCTTTCTTATGCAACTCTAAGATTAACTTAAGGTGCTATTTGTGTTCTTGCTTGTTCTTCGAATATATCAGAATATCATCAATAAAGACAATTACCAATTTATCCAGATATGGTTTGCACACCTAATTCATAACGTCCATGAATACAGCAGGTGCGTTTGTCAAACCAAATGGCATAACTTGAAATTTATAATGGCCGTAAAGGCATCTGAAAGCGGTCTTCAGAATGTATTATTCTCGAACCCTCAGTTGGTGATAACCCGACCATAGGTCGATCTTTGAGTAGACACTCGACCCTTGAAGCTGATCAAATAAATCATCAATTCTTAGGAGCGGATAACGGTTCTTCACCGTCAGTTTATTCAATTCCCGATAATCGATGCACATTCGAAACGATCCATCCTTCTTCTTGACAAACAAGATCAAAGCTCCCCAGGGTGAGAAATTGGGTCTTATAAAGCCTTTGTCAGATAGTTCTTTCGGTTGCTCTGTCAACTCTTTCATTTCAGAAGGTGCCAATCGATAAGGTGCCCGGGCTACGGGTGCATCACCAGGTATCAAATCGATTTGAAATTCTAATTGTCGAGTCGGAGGAAGACCCGACAAGTCCTCAGGGAATACATCAGGAAACTCCTGGACGATTGGTACATCCTCAAGTCGCTTCTTCTCTGACTTGTATTTCGTCTCCTTTGTAGTAACGTTTGCCAAAAATACTGGACATCCTTTTAGCATGTATTCATGTGTTTTGGTGTATGAGATAATGTACAGACGAGCCTTGTTTCCCCGGTTGCTTCCGTCACCATGAACAATTAATGTTTCATTTCCCTAGGGGATGTGAATGATTTTCTCAGCACAAACGATGATTGCTTGGTACTTTGCCAACCAATCCCTACGATAATTAACGTCAAGACCTACAAAGTTCACAGGTATTAAGTCTTTGTTGAATGGGTGGTTCAGGAAGTTTAATGTATAACCCCTAAGGATAGTGTTTAACCCAATTATTCTCCCGTCGGCTAGTTCAACGTCATAATAGTGATCTAAGGTAGATGGCGTGATATCAATTTGGGAGCTAAATGTAGTAGACACAAAGCTTCTATCGGCACCAGTATCAAATAAGACAGAAGCATAGCGGTTGTTTAGAAGGAACGTACCTGTCACGACGTTGGAGTATGGGTTTGTCCCCATATGCCTTACCGCATACACTTTGGCTGGAGCATTGCCACCTCCAACTTGGTTACCACGGTTGTTGTTGTTCTTCAGCTTTGGACATTCCCTCTTAAAATGTCCCTGAACTCCACACTCATAGCAAGTAGGCTTCTGACCCGACCCAGTGCCCCTCTGATTGTTAGCATTGTTGGCGGTTGTAGTGCTCCTGCAGTTACGGGCCAGATGGCCGACTTTATTGCACTTGTGGCATCTGGGAGAACATGGACCGTCTTGGTGATAGTTGCATTTTGAGCATAGAGGTTTAGATCCCCCATATTGTTTCTTTTCACCAGTCCCTACAGTATAAGCCCTGCTAGTGTTCTGCCTCTTGTTCTAATGTTGTTCTTGGTTCTGAGTGTTCCTTGAGGTGTCCTCAAACTTCCTTTTACTCTCTGTTTGGTGTTCAGCAAAAGTGCGGATTTTTACTATCCATTAGCTTGGTTGTGATTTCAACTGCATCTTGAATTGTCTTTGGTTTAGATGCCACTACACTCTCATGAATCATGTCGGGAAGGCCACCGACATATTTTTCAATGTTATCATATTCTTCGAGAAACATCCTCCCGCACAACAAAGCCAATTCCTGAAAGCGTTGGGTATAACTTGTCAAGTCAGTACCCTTCACCTTCAGATCCCAAATATCCATTTCTAGTCTCTTGATTTCATTTCAAGGATAGTATTTGTCAGTTATTAATTTCATGAGTGTTTTCCAAGGCATACCGTAAGTGGCATCATGACCGACTGTCTTGACATGGGTGTTTCACCATGTTAAAGCAACTGAATAGAGAGTGCAAGTAGCAAATTTGACTTGATTCTCAACTGTACAATTACTGATGTGGAAAATAGAATCCATTCTTTCAAACCATTGAGATAGACCGGCAACTCCTTTCGTGCCATTGAAGTTTAATGGTTGACATTTGAGAAAGTCAGTGTAAGTACATTCACGGGTAGTTCGTTCTGTCCTTCTAACACCCGTTCCCGAATTATGGCTATCATCGCCATTCATATTTTTGTCAGCATCACGTGCTGCCAAAGCGGCGGTAACGCCTTGGTCCTGAAGCTGGGCATTAGTGACAAATGTGGTGTTGGTTGTTTTTGGGGCTATGTTTGACCTTGTGGCTCTTTTTGGTGCCATTTTCTTCAATCACAAGAAAATATAATGCCCGTTAGATTTTGTAAAATCATAACCATGACATGACTTATACACAATAAGTAAAGAGAGATCACAACACACAGTGAAATATAAAACTACATTGAAGTTAACAATGGTGTAGCTAAATCGACATTCATTCATAATAAATTCGATTACAGACATGACATAATACCACCATTCCATATATAATTGGAAAACATACATGATTGGTTCAGATACAAAATGATCACAACGATAAGGATCAAGATAAAAATTATACAGTACCAACCTAAGCCATACTAGCCGGGAGTTATCCGTAATACTTAGTAGGCTATACAAAATAACTAGCCATAACATGATCTAGGAACTGCTACCAGCCTCCTCTGGTGCATCTGGCTGTGCAGGACCTTTAGCTGGTCCCTGCTGCCTCTCAAACTTTGTCATCTGGGTCTGAAGTCTCTTTAGCAGTCTTAGTGCCTCCATGAACTGCTCCTGTCTCATACGGTCTGCCGCCAGCATCTTTGTAATCGCCGCCTGTCTCCTGCGGTCTGCTGCTTGCAACTCTATAATCACTGCCTGTTGTGCTACCACCTGAGTACGTAATGACATAACCTTTGCACGCGCAAGGCACTCGCATCCATAGATTATCCCCAAGCCTCTCAAGACATCCTGGCCTCAGCCTCTATGAGCCTAGCAGTACGAGCATGTGTACGCCTATCCTTATACAGCATGTTGAGCCGACCAGCCATCAGCTGTCGCTCAGACTGCTCATCATCCAACCTCATATAGATCTCGTCTGTGTTTTGCCTAACCCTAGTGGTAAACTTTGTCATCCGTCGACCCAACTCTGTGTCATCAGTCGCTGGTGCCCCTGGCATGTCTACCGGCATCTCATCCCAAGTATCGGTGATCCCATAACCGACATCTCTCTCTAGATCCCGCATAATCTACTTGTCTATGGTTGCAACACAACCATATTCACCTAAAACCTCCAGAGGTCTAGCAGTGGTGGGCAGATGAGCTCTCTTCCTACCTCCATATCTCATACCGAGAGCGATACCGTAACCTTTTCGAGTGGTCAGGTAACCTCGGGTTTGTTTGCTCTATAGTCAGTAAAGAGTAGATGCAAAGGTGGTGTCCTTGATGATGGTGCATCTAGTCTGGTGTGGGAGAGTAGACGAGGCCTTAGCTCTTAACTAGATCATCGCAGCTCGATAACCCAACGGACAAATTGGACTAGCAGGTGGTGGAGATGATACAGGTACTGGTGATGATACTGGTAGTGGTGGTGAGGGAATCTGAGGTAGTGGTGATGACCATAGGGAAAGTGGTGATGGTGGTGGAGTAGGTATAGCAAGGAGTCTGACAACCTCTATATCAGACCACAATAGTGTAGGTGGCTCATCTCGGATTGATATCCTAGCAGTAACCCCTTATGCAGGATGTGGTGGTGGTGTGGCCACAGACTCGTCGGTCTCAAATGGCTCAGTCTCCTCAGCAGATGGGGCATGATCAACAACTGGTAAAGCAACAGCTGTAGAGTCGGCAGGAGCTGGGTGCTCCTCCTCCTCCTCATCCCCCTCAATATCAACATCATCATCCTCATCATCATCGGATGACTCATCCTCATCATCGCCATCGTCTCCTCCATCGGCAGGATAATCAGCAGGATCCTCCTCAAGGTCCTCATCATCATCCTCCTCCGGATCCTCCTCAGAATCCGACTCAGGAACATAGCCTGGTGAATCAGTAGTAAGTGAGACAACAACAGGTAGTGGCTGCTCCTCAGCTGGAAGTATCTCATCCTCTGGTGGCATGAACTCCAGGTATACAGACTCCGGAACAAACTTTGGTGAAGGTGGGTACTCAGGACCCAACACGTAATCAGGAGATGGCAGGGCCTGAAAAGCAGCTACCACATATGCATATGGATCCTCTGGCATCATGGGTGGTCCATCGACCCCTGAAGATCCGATGTCTGACAACACTCCAAATGGACTAGACACAACAGTGTATGTAACCGTGGAATCCTCAGAATCCGACATGACAGTATCTGAAAATCAAAAATAGCTTATATTAGTATTTAACCAACTAATGCAACAAGTAGCGTATGTATATATGTCCCGTGTAAACCCCTTTATATGAATGCAATGTTTGAAAACGGTTATAGTCTAGCAAAACATTTGACCTGGTTCTCTATAACCTTGGCTTTGATACCAATCTGTAACACTCCCAAATTGGGTCGTAGCAGAATATGGGTTGGGGGTGGTACTTCATAGATCAATAACACAAGATACATATAAGAACGACCATTAAAATCCATTTAAAACTGATACATTGGATTTAACAAATTGTTTGTTACAAAGCCTGAAGCTTCACTTGTTCACTTGTTCAAAAGACAAAGATTTCTAGCCCATAACAGATATATAAAATGTAATGCGACAAAATCTTTAATGCATGACATCTAAACCAAAACAACCAATGTATCCCTTGCACCTCGTGCCTTATTGATCCCCTGAAAAACATTGCTTAAAATGTCAACATATTGTTGAGTGAATTCATAGGTTTATAAAATGTATAGTGTAGGACCGCAAGATTTCCCCATGATAATGCAACAGATGCAAACATCATAAAATGTAATTACGTTTTCCTAATCTCATGACACTGAAGCTCGACATGTATGAAATGCAATATAAATTGCCAACATTGCCCGTGATGATGTTCTAACCCGCAACATCCTATGTCTGACATGGTATATGTTCGTTTGTCCAGTGATAGCTAATCACCCGAACAAGGATGTCAATTCCAATAGATCTATTTATAACATTCGCTCTTACAACAGTAATTGACAGTTCATTATAATGGGCTCAGAGGGTTATCGCTACTTAGCCAACACGTAACGTAAATTTAAATGTCCACTGCGTCCAATTGTAAAAACATGCAAATGTTTCTTCACCCAAAACTTGTAAATCATTAAAATGTAAAACGTGAGGCTATGAACTTACCTTGAGTTAATGATAATCCAAATACAACAGAAAATGCGTCACGGAAATGATGAAATGCAACCTAATCCCAATATAGTTGTATAAGTACTAAGCACTATGGATTAACTAACTACCTATATACAATTTTATAAAATACATCACCATCTAATTGCGTTTGTGAAATCGTATTTATAAAGTTAAAACGTTTATAAATAGTTCATTAGTAAAAACGACGTAACTTTATCGTTTTAAGCTCGTTTCTTACGTCCACGCTTTCGTATTAAGACGAGTTATCAAAATATTACTTTTTCATATCTTTGACCTACTGGTGAATAGTACTTTTACTGTTCATAACCGTTTATAAAATTATTTTTATAGATTTAGTTATCATAAAACCCGTAAATGTCGTATTTTACTCGTATTAGCTCTGTTTTTAGTAATTCTTTTGACCACGTCTTTGTTATTAAAAGTTCTATCATATTAATGATGTTTTCAAAATGTTCATGTCTGAGATGAACAGTAACTTTTATAAAAATATTTTTATAAAAGTATTTTTATACATTTAAGTATATAAGTGTAATTCATAACTCCTTCGTTATTGATCAAAAAATTATGTTTTGAAATGTTTTGGAATCCTAAAAATAAGTGTTATCTGTGAAAAATAATAAACTTTATATATCAGAAGTATTTTATAACTTGTTTTTATAAAATTTCTTTTATAACGCGTTTAATTAACGTATAACTTGTAAACTATGTATCTTCTTCGTTATAAATCCGTTTTTAGAGTTTTTTTACCTTTTTGGAATCATCATGAGACGTAGTATTTTATAAAAATATAAAATAAATACCTTTATTTTCAAATTCAAACAGAATGTTTTGATATTTTTCATAAAAACATGTTTAGGCTTGATTTTATAAACTTTTCTTGTTTAGTCACTTTGTTACAAATCCTTTACAACACTATATATCACATGTATTACATTCCTTGGGTCCTTAAGTCCATCATTGTCCAAAAATGTCCAAGAATCAAGTCCTTAACAACACTTATAAAATCATAAACTCATTAAGTAACTTTTAGTTAACTAGTTTATCCATATACTTTTTATACTTAAACCAACATTGTACAATACTTATAATCCCATTATAACATGATATTACCAACCACATAACATATGTAAAAGTTCACAAAACAATGATCACAAGTAAAAATCCATTTTACATGTTCAAAAGTATCCTAAATGGTGATTTTGCTACATAGAACATATATCAGTAAATCTATAAAAGTAAAAAGATATTGAGAAGTTTTAGATGACCTTAGTATGATGTGATAGGATGACCTACAAAATCTAAACCCTTGTTTAGATTATAAACCCTAGCTTTCACAACCAAGAAACCCTAATTCAATATAAAACCCTAATCTTGCTTCTCCTTTGATTAACCCTCTTAATCAACCAACAAAGCCTCCAAACCTTCTTGTATCACCTTAGATATGATCTTAGTTTACTTGTATATGTGTTAAAATAAATTGTGAGAATTGTTTATGGTGGTTTGGGTTTTGCCGTAGCCAAAAGGAAGAGAAAAAGAGAGATGGAGTTGGTTTTTGGCTAAGTAATGAAGTGTATGTTATTATTTATTCTAGTAAATGACTTATTAGTAGCAATAGTTAGTCAAGACTAGTCCAAGACTATCGAGACCAAGGGGGTGGGACGTTGGGAACAAGGGGAGGGTTTTAAGGGTGAGTAGTGGTCTAAACCACTAGTCATGAGCTAGGTTTACATGTTTTACTTACACTTGCTACTTGAATTATATACAAAGAGGACTAGTCAAAGACATATTTAGGGTCTTATAGAAGTCTTGGTCAAGTTTACTATTAGGGCTAGTAAGAAAAATGGGTCTTGGTTCCTAAAACATGAGATCATCCCATGAAATTAAGGAAATGTGTTTTCAAACTAGATATTTTTGTGTTTTCTCTCTTAAATCCGACCATAGGCATATATGTGATGATATATTTTGTAAATTTTGAGTATTGAGTATAAGTGTGGGTATTTGTTGAAGCGTAGAAAAGTTTTGGTGGTTTCGGGTATGCCTAAACGTATTTTATTGCGAAACGTAAACACTTTACGTAACCAATAAAAATAAAATGAACAAAGTTAATAATTATCTTCAAAATAATTACTTAACACTTGCTTGATGTAATAATTTAATTGTTTGATGCCCGTTTACATTGAATGATCATTTTTAGTTTACGCGATTTAACTTAACGATTACGATTTAAAAGCAAACGCGTACAATACTAAAAATACATAGTGAATTTATTAACGACGTACAATGACCCTAAAACACAGGGTGTTATAGTCTCCCCCTGTTAATTGAGCCTTGTCCTCAAGGCTTAAGACGCGGCACTTGACGATGGTGCGGTCGTCGTGAAGAGGTGTGGATATTTCTTCCAGAATTGGTCTTCACGTTCCCACGTGAACTCAGGACCTCTCATGGAGTTCCATCGAACCTTGATTATTGGAATGCGGCTTCGCTTCAACCGTTTAACTTCACAATCCATGATTTCTACTGGCTCCTTGACAAAATGAAGCTTGTCATCAAAGTGAAGTCCATCCAACGGAACAGCTAAGGGTTCGTCGGCATAACACTTCTTCAAGTTGGATACATGAAACGTATTGTGAACCTTGTTAAGCTCTTGCGGAAGCTCAAGCTTGTAAGCAACGGATCCAACCTGTTCCAACACCTTGAAAGGTCTAACATATCTGGGGTTTAACTTCCCTCGTTTTCCAAAATGTACGACCCCTTTCCAAGGCGAAACCTTAAGCATAACCTTATCTCCAACTTGAAATTCCATCGGCTTACGTTTTAAATCGGCATAACTCTTTTATCGATCACGATCGGCTTGCATTCTCTGCTTGATTTGAATGACCTTCTCTGTTGTTTCTTGTACTATTTTTGGACCAGTGAGCTGAACTTCTCCAACCTCGGCCCAACAAACAGGTGAACGACACTTTCGACCAGAAAGCGCTTCAAACGGTGCATCCTTAATGCTAGCGTGATAGCTATTGTTATATGAGAACTCGACCAATGGAAAATGGTTAACCTAACCCTTTCCAAAGTCGATCACACAAGCACGCAGCATATCATAGAGAGTTTGAATAGTTCTCTCGCTTTGCCCGTCAGTTTGTGGATGGTACGCGGTACTCATATCCAAGTTAGTACCCAAAGCCTTCTGAAGTGGCCTTCAGAAATTCGATGTGAACCTCGGGTCGCGATCACAAATGATTGAGACAGGGATTCCATGCCTTGTGAACACTTCCTTTAGGTACATTCTTGTCATTTTCTCCACGAGATCAGTTTCCCTCATAGGTACAAAGATTTCAGACTTAGTAAGTCGGTCAACAATCACCCAAATAGTGTCGTAGCCTTGTGACGACTTAGGAAGCTTTGTGACAAAATCCATAGTGATATTGTCCCACTTCCATTAAGGTATCTTGGGTTGCACTAACAATCCTGATGGCCTTTGATGTTCAACTTGACCTTAACACAGGTCAGACATTTGCTAACATAGGTGGCGATGGCGGCCTTCATATTGGGCCACCAATATAGCTTCTTCATGTCTTGATACATCTTGTCAGAACCAGGATGGATAGAATATTTTGACCTATAGGACTCGTGCATGATCACAGTCCTCAAGTCGCCATAGCATGGTAACCAACTCCTGCCATTTAAGCATAGAGTTCCATCCGCATGAGGTTCTAACTTTTCTGTTCTAAGTTTCTCTGGATCCTTAGATTTTTCAATCAACAAACCTCTAACATCTTTATTCTTGATGTTATCTGGTTTCCGTGCTTTAGTCTGAGCATTCAAGATTTGCTTAGCAAGATTCAAACCAATAGTCATGACTAAGGCTCGAACTCTTAATGGCTTTATTCGCTCTTTCCTGCTCAAAGCATCAGCAACAACATTTGCCTTTCTCGGGTGATAACGAATCTCACAATCATAATTATTGAGCAACTTTAACCAAGGACGTTACCTCATGTTCAACTCTTTCTGATTAAGAATGTGTTGTAAACTCTTATGATCAGTGAACACCGTACACTTGGTTCCATACAGATAGTGTCTCCAAATCTTGAGAGCGAACACTACTGCTCCAAGTTTCAAATCATGAGTCGTATAGTTCTTCTCATGAATTTTCAATTGGTGTGATGCATAAGCAATCACCTTATCTCTTTGCATCAACACAGCGCCCAAACCTTTGATTAAAGCATCGCAGTATGCGATAAAATCTTCGCTTCCTTCAGGTAAAGCCAGAATTGGTGCACTACACAACTTCTGCTTCAACAGTTGAAACGCTGCTTCTTGTTTGTCACCCCAAACGAACATGACCTTCTTCTGAGTAAGCTTGGTCATTGGCTTGGCGACTTTTTGAAAATCCATCGATGAATCTTCGGTAGTACCCAGCAAGACCTAAAAATTGACGAATCTCCGTTGGTGACTTAGGAGATGCCCAATCTTTAATGGAATCGATCTTGGCGGGGTCCACGTGAATACCCTGGCTTTCAATCATGTGACCAAGGAACTGTACTTTCAGAATCCAAAATTCACACTTGGAAAATTTGGCATACAACTCCTCTTTCTTAAGCAACTTTAAGATTAACTTAAGGTGCTCTTCGTGTTCTTGCTTGTTCTTCGAATATATCATAATATCGTTGATTAATAGATTTCAATACACTATAAAATATATAATATAATACCACAAGAGCAATTAAGAAAATTCCCTAAGGAAATTTCACTCTTAAAAGATATATATAATATATAGTACGTATATTTAACCGGGAAGTATGATCACCCGGGTCGTTTCCCCAACGACTTGTGAAATTGAAACCACGTTTTAATTCGGATTATGATTTGAATGAGAGAAAAGATATTTTTGATTATCTATAACTACTAAATAAAAGCAATAATTAAAATAAACAATTTAAACACTTAAACAATTAACGGGAAACGAATAAAACGCGACGAATAAGCAAGTACACTAAAATTAACCCCTAAAAATGCAAACTGAATTTCTAAACCTAAAATAGGACAAAAGAAAATTTTAAGAAAAAGAAAAACATTTTTTTGATTATTTTTGAATTTATTATGAATTAAAAACTATTTTAATCTAATTAAATCCTAAAAAATAGCAAATTAAGTACTAAAAATTTAAAAAAATG